>VCRD01000239.1:68000-92155 GCA_006783055.1 Trinorchestia longiramus
ACGATGCACAAAAGTTCATGTAATTGTAAAACTGGACTTCGAGTCATCAACTTTAAATATTTCAAACAGAGAGGAAGAACGCAGTCTCTGTGTGATACGAAAACAGATGGGAAGGAGAAATGAGAGAAAGACCGTTAAGTGAACTCCTTCGGGCCCGCTTCGCCCCTCAGTTCTCTAATTTCACACTTACTTAGATGCCTAATTAGAGAACTCAAACTTAAGTTGGAACTCTGAATTTAAAATTCAAACATGATTTAATTCTGTATAAGTTAATATGAAATATAGGGAAATCCGTGGGTGTAAAATCTTTATAGCACAGAGAGCCAGAAATTTTACATTTTTTCTGACTGTTGACCAAAGAATTGAAGCACGAATTGAAGGCAGCGCTATATGCGAATAATAATAATTTGACTTATTGACATTTTTGTTCAAGAATTATTATATAATCCTTAAAGGGTAACTATATTGATTGAAATTAATCATACGATTGAATTCGTCATATGGGGCCAATAAAGTAAAAATATGTAAATTTACGCCTTGGCCGAACTACAAGCACCAAACTCGTTATTGATGTATAACATCCCTATTCATTTAAATCACATTATTTCATGGCACATGAGGATGCTAGTTTATGGTGTTTTTTATTTGTTCTATACGAGAACACTGATCGATTAGTTAGTCAGTTATTACGCAACATGCGTTAATAAAATTGTGATATTGTTTTATAGAGACAGACCTTCAAATAGACACTTTTAATGAGCCCCTTGTTTTCACTCACACTAAATTCATCAAAGCAGACGAGTGAATTTGACCTCATGCAACATTGCCGACCAGAAAACTTATCAGAACAATTATATGATTATTGCATCACAATTATAGCATCGAATTTGCACGCAGTCCAAAAGCGTTTATTTGCAATGGTTGATCGTGCAAAAAGGAAACACAGCAGTTCCTGTTCATAGAGTAGCCATTGCTTGTACTTAGTCACACAAAATACCGAAGTTGCGAGCTAAATGCATTCTTTAACTCATGAACAGATGTTACAATTTGTTAGTATTATCATAACAGAAATGCTATCAGAATAGTTATAGCCTGTATTTACTCACACAGAAAATCATGTTTGCAGGTGAGTAAAACACTTCTACTGCTTCTCTGAGTCCGGACTTTCTAGCAGATTGGGACAGCTCCAGAAGCTGAGGAGCAGAATGCAAGTATGCAGGCAGCGGAGTCCGCTCTTTGCTTTATATACGAACGGACGCGGTCAACGAGCCCTACATAACGGTTACAGAAGGGATAACCTGCCCCCCTCTCCCAACATCGTCCTGTCCTTACGGGGAGCCAAAAACCCACGCACGGCCTGTAAATATTTTTCATTTTGACAGCAAAAATGCGAGTTCAGGGTCGTCAGTCACAACTCCGCTGGCTTCTCCCCTTGCCCTCAGGACGCATCAAGTGTCGCGATACTCCTTAGTAATCAATAGGCAAACTTTTCAAGTAACATAGAGGAATTAGATTGCTAGTTCTGTCTACAAAATTACATTCATTGTTATTCAGGTATACTTTCAATAATCTTCTGAATTTTTCGGATGAGAACGATATGATTAAGTAATGATCCCTCGACCTCAACTTTTTTCCCAATAGACGCTCCAGCTTGCAAAAACCTACACAGGACGATTTTTCTTGAAAAAAATCATGAATTGTATATCTACACTCGTCTACTAAAATAGCATGCTTACGCATGTTATTCATTTAAATATCATGTTATCTCAAGTATCCCTTAAAATTTCTTCAAACCCTTCTTGGAACGTGACGACTATGCATCGGTGCAGAGAGGATGGCTGAAACCGGTTCCCATGAACCACGCAGGTCATGTTCATTCCACTATTTGAGGGTTTGGGCATTCCAGTGGGCATAGCAAGTAACTATAATCTCTTAGAACACGCGTGTGTTAAATGTGTCCATCATGAATGGGATATATTACTTAGTAAATTAACAGCAATTCAATCGCTCACAAAACTACCACACATTCTCTCCTTGCGCTTCTCTGAGCCATAAAGAGTTTCAGTGTGAGGCCGACAACTGTTGAAACGTTAACCAAACATATTTGATTGCTATCAATATAAGTTACGAAACAATTTCTGAAGTGAAGTGAAGTATGTGTGTGTGTGTGTGTGAGTGTGTGTTTGTGACAGCATGCAGGAAAGAGCAAAACGTTTCCTAAAGTGCAGCCCAGGAGGTCTCTTTCATGGTTGTCAGATCGTGAGTGGTTACTATTGGGCATGGTAAAATAATTGGATTGTAAACAAAGTTCGTTAAGTGGTCCATCCATGAACATTCAGTCTAGGGAATATAGTACGGCATGTCTCTTTGCCTAAATGATGAACAATGCATGTCGTATTCGTATGATGAACATTGGTTATCATGGAATCATCTGCAAATGGTACGAAATTCAACCTCAAGTTCTATAAACAGGCTATGAATTGGAACCGGTTGACTTTAATCTTATCTTAGTACTTCGTCAGTCCGTTAACAAGGTAATAAAAATAATTCTATAGTAGCAGGTTTTAAGTTCCGTCAATCACTGGAGTATCGACGATAATCTGATATAATCCTACGTAAAATTTGCTTAGAGACACGTTCACTGGTTGCATGTAGTGTCATAAACCTAGGATAAAATGTGCAGGTCGAAGTGAATGATACAAAATCGTTGCAAATGACTTTTTTACAAATTTTTCCACTTGGAAAAGTTAAGTCCGACTCATGAAAATGCCGTGGTTTTGAGTCTCTAAAACTATTTAGCAATTTTACGCAAATTTAGAAAAGATATCGGGCTCCATGAAGTTAGTTGAATGAGCGCTCTATAGAGTCTCGCTTTAAAGAGAAATAAATTAAATTGATTCCATCTTCAGTTACTGTGCTGGGTGAATCAAGTTGAGAACGGTATAGCATTTTAATCTGTTTAAAAGTTTCTTCCTGAGGAGTTTTCTCTTATTTTGTGGGTCTGAAATCACCTTACAGGTAAACATCAATTGTGAACTGTCGATTACAGACTGTAATTGATAAGATAAACTGAAAATGCATACACTTCCTTCATCCTTAGAAATGACTAAGAAATTAATTCTTCCTGAGTCTCGGTTCACCAAGCAAGTCATTGATAGGTGGTGGTACTATATTTTAATAGATTTAAAGAGAGCTTAAATTCAAGCCTTCATTTCAAACTCAAACTTGGACTGGAAAACTCTATGGAATAATATATATTGGCACAGAAAATTTAGACGAAAAGAGTACTTAAAGAATGAATCGACACGTGCAAAGTTGATCGTGATATTTTTTAGGATTTGGTATTATAAGTTATTTCAAGATTTTCTGTGTATCTATTTTAGAAGCATTTGCAGACGAATCGCTAGATCGTAAGTTTTCTATGACCTAAGCTCTGTCAAACCGCAATCATGCCCTGCAAGCTGGTCTAGCCAGATCTAAACAGAAATACTTGTTCTCCTCACTGAGGAGTATTTTTCACCCTAATGTTAGCCTTGAAATCATTCATGTTGGGAACATCTGGTGGAGTTTTATCAAATATGTTTGTTTGAATCTCTAATCATTTTTGTACGGACTTTTGAATTTACCTCGATTCTTTTTTACTTTATTCTTCGTTGGCTATGCGCCCTCGTAACTCTCGATTTGTTGGCAGTAGTTGAATCTGCAGAGTCATGACACTTCTTGACCTCTTCAGTGTATTCAGATTTGAGAATAATTATGACAGCTTTCGTTCCATGATAATATTCTTGCCTCCCTCGTTGATATCATACTACCCTGTAATGAACTTTTTTTCTTTTCTAGTCACTCGAGATACATTGTTCAGTGGATGAAGGGGGCAAAATTTGTGGTCACTCTAAATACATTGTTCAGTGGATGAAGGGGACCAAATACATTAATTTTCAATCTATACTTTTCGAAATATTCCGAATTATTTTTAAACAGCTATAGCCTTATTATTCTTAGACAAAATTTATTCGTATTCTAAAGCGTAATTCTAAAGCGTCAATTATAGCTTTAAAGGATTCGTGCTTAATTTGATCCCCTATGTCTCCGAAGAAGGGAATTACTCGCATTCATCAACCTCATCCCATAACATTGGACTTACAACCAACAATAACTAAAGTTTATTCGCAATAATACAATAATTATCAAAGTCTATTAGGAATCAATACCATTTGAGCTCCTTCAACCAATCTACAGTCGCTCGATGACCACATTTTAGACTTGCAAAGTGGCACAATTGTAATGCCACAAAGTATCCTTAATAATCTTTACATGTGCATACGCAGGAAAATTATAACTAAGAGTACTGATAATTCCTCGTAAAAGCGATTGTCATAGCAGCCTCATCACATACTTTTGTTTGTATGAATGATGATAATTATGTACTGACAATTCCTTGTAAAAGCGATTGTCATAGCAGCCTCATCACATACTTTTGTTTGTATGAATGATGTTAATTATGTACTGATAATTCCTCGTAAAAGCGATTGTCATAGCAGTCTCATCACATACTTTTGTTTGTATGAATGATGTTAATTATGTACTGACAATTCCTTCTAAAAGCGATTGTCATAGCAGCCTCATCACATACTTTTGTTTGTATGAATGATGTTAATTATGTACTGACAATTCCTTGTAAAAGCGATTGTCATACCAGCCTCATCACATACTTTGGTTTGTATGAATGATGTCAATAATGAAAGTTTGCAACATAACTGGACTCATGGCTAAAGGTTTACCAACTGCTCCCTGTTGTCGGAAACAGTTGGGCAGAAGGAAAAAAGTTTATAAATGTAACTTATTCTTTATAGTTTCAATGTTATATATTATACTTAAAACTAAGAAGAAAGAATTCATAAGAAAAAGAGGAAAAATTCATTGCGCCAAAAAGCTCTTTCATTTAAATTAACTTAATCGTTCAAAACGATCGTTGGATCTTTCTAGTAGAGTTTGTAAGACTACTTCGCGATCTTTGTTTGGTAATTCATTCTTTTTGCGCCCTAGATTACCTTTTACAGAGTTTTCTGCTTCGATTTTCATTTTCCTGTTGTCACAGCAGGACGTCTGAAAAAATCCCTTACCAATCTTGGTAGTAAGTATTTATCGTGTTATTTGCTATTTAATCGGTTCGAAATGGAACCAGTGAACGCACTAGCTTTTAGCACACTCGAGGTTAATTTTTAGCCTTCACAGAAAAGGAATTGTTTAAGAAAAACACTAAAAGCCAAAATGTTTTTTCGACTGAACACCAACAGTTTCCGACCAAAGGTAGTAAAAATTTCAAAGAGAACTCCGATATTTTTGCGCAAATTTAGGACAGAATTTAGGGAGCACCATATCGTATCACGAAGGGTATTTTACAAAAAAAATCAGGAAAGGAGAGTTCACATGCTGCGAGGACAGAAAGCATGGGTGGAAGATTGTGTTTACTAAAAAGGAGCGACAAAGCATACCGCAGCTTGGAATGAGAGACGGACTTTAGGTTTTGGCAAGTGGGTGCAGGGCACTGTATGTGGTTTCAGGCAATGGCAAGTGGGTGCAGGGCACTGCATGTGGTTTCAGGCAATGGCAAGCAGGTGCAGGGAACTCACGGTGGTTTTAGGTAAAGGTAAGAGGATGTACGGTACTGTAGCGGGTTTTAGGTAATAGTAAGTGAGTGCCGAGTACTGCAAATGTTTTTTTGTAGTGACAAGTGAGAGCAGGACACTATAGGTAGTTTTAGGTATAAGTAAGCGAGTGCAAGGCATTGCAGAGAGTATTAGGTTAAGGTAAAAGGGTGTTAGTTTAACACAGGTAGGTACATGTCGACAGAAAAGATAAAGTGGAGGAAGAAATATGTCAGTGGGTATTAGAAAGGTAGAGTGAACAAAGATATGTGATATCTGAACATGGGAAAGGTGTAAAGGGAAATTCAGTGAAGTTCCAAGTAGGAGAATGAGATGAAGTTTCAGAAAAAGGAAAGGTATGGGACGACGTTCCCTACGGGGTAAAACTTGGGTAGCAACCCAAGAATGGGCCAAACGGTTCATTTCTATTGCCTTATTCTGTTCTGTTCTAAAACTAAATTCACGTGATAGGAAAGGACCGAAAGGCATGACAAAATATTGGAGCACAGAATGTAGATCAGACTCGGTATAACAAGGTGGTAAACACAGCAAAGTTAGGGAAAATTATAGGTTACTTAGAGTAAAGGAAAATACAGCTTGAAACAGGACATGAGGGGATGACAGAGAAGGTTCGATAGAAGAGTACGAGTGTAATAAACATGGGAAATATCACAAGGTTTTGATTGGGCAAATCAAAATAGAAATACGACGGACAAAAGAGTTGAGATAGGACATTGCATTTGTGTAAAAACAGAATATTCGTGGATAGGATGGGGAAAAGGAGCAGGCCACGTATGGTACGATAGAACAAGGCATCAGAAGGCAGGATAGAACAGGTGGGAAGGGGCAGAGTTAGAGGGACAGGTCATGTGGGACAGAGCAGGGTGGGAGGAGGCGGGACAGTATTCATTTTTTCCGTTTCTTAACCTTGGCGGAGGCTTTCAGACAAAAGTAACCTGGCGAGAGCGAGCAACTCTTGCTTATGTTGAGAGGATAAGCTGAATATCATTAGGGACAGAGAAAAAAAATCGCATGGAGCTCAGAAATTGAGCCATTTAAATGCAAAGAGTAAAATTTTAATACAAACGATATTGAATTAGGTTTTCAAAAAGAATATGAAATCTATAATACAATGTAAGTTATTAAAGTAACATGAACTGAAATTCAGTTTCAAACTGAATCACAGAATGTATTACCTTAATGTGAGAAAAGTGATCAAGAACAGCAAATTATTTTATAATTAATTGAAATACAGTTTGTTTATATTATTCTCAATCGATTTCAGTCATGGATGAATTCACATCTCTGACTGATGTTTCAATGAATTACCATGACAACCATAAACTGACTGCAATATTTGTCTAACATGCACATGTCGCCATCAGTTTCAATTATTATCAATCACACTTCTTTGATAAAAGTCTGAAGCAAATAAAATAATAAACTTGGCTCTTTTTTGGATCGCTGAACATAATCTCCCCCAGAAGTTTAAAATAATTGTCCCGACAACCGTGCATAACTGCAGTATTGGGCCAGTCTCCGTGTAGGATCAAATGGACTGCAGCTCAAGCAATTGTTCATGTACATTATGCATTAAAGCTCTCGAGAAGTTGATCATTATTTTCCTTACCCCAATGTCCAAGTACAAAAAGGGTTTTCATTGCTGCTGATTTTGGGGAAAATGATATGCAGCTCTTGGAAAAATTTAACATGGGATGAGCTTGACCAGTTTCATTAGATTTTAAAGATAGAGAGAAAGTCCAAGCAATCATGAAGATGTCAGGAACGCGTATGAGCCAAGTCATGATTGTTTTCAAGTTTTACTGTGCTCCTCGTTTTGAAGGGTGATATTATTTATAAACAAAAGTTATTCGTTATTAGATGATAGAATTATTTTGTTCCCATAGCTTCATATTTGATGAATTATGTAAGCATAAAATATTACCGCTATAGTTCCTACCGTGTTATTTCAACCAAAGTAAGAGATACCAAGCGCCTAAAAACAACGTCATTTTGGTATAAGAATATCACTACAAGTCAACCTGTACTTGGATATGAGAAATAAAACTAATTACCGTATTACTTAACAGTTGTTAAAACAATCACTTTTCTTAGGGAAGGAGATGTTCCTGTTTGTGAAACAGCACAAGAAGGAACCAATATTGATGCTTGGGGACAAAAAGTATGAGTACTAACTTTACAGATTTATTGATCATTTTTTATGCACAATTCCAAAACGTAAAGCACGCCTTCACTTTCTAGTTCATGCAATTGTTTTCTTCATCTTTTGTTTAATGTGTTTTTTTATTTCCTGGTAATGATCGCCAGAAAACTATTTAGTTCATGCATTGGTTTTACTGTTAATTACAATGATACTCCACACACATGACCACAGGACCAGACAAAGACGACAATATCCATTGTAGACGACATTTGAATAATGACATTTGACAAGGATATCAGTGGATTAACGCCTGACAAAGAATACGAAAATAGGCAAAAATAGCAATCTAACAAATCCACTGAATTACACCAGAAGATTAGTTTTATTAACAGAAAATTAAAACAATAAGGTCCTATAAATTAAACATTCCAACTGACTAGATGAATTTTCATAAGAACTGAACAGTTTGTAGAACACGCGTTTTCGAGACATACGCACTCGTAAACATCCCCTTATTGCGGCAGTAAATACTTGCTCCCCGGAATACAAGATATCGTAAGTTTTCTTGTCGAGTGATAACATCAGACAAGGGGTACAGGCGGCCTAAGGAATCAAGTGGAAGGATTCTTTTTACACCCTTGAGGATAAGTCATGTGATTGTGATAACAAAGCTGCGACATGAGGACCGTGTTAACACAGCTGGAATATAAAGATAGATTAGAGGTTATCATGTGCAAGGAAATGTTTTGTAAACAGCTGCATCTACCTAAAAAGAAACGTCATAAATTTAATTCTATGATCTTGAGTTTTTTATTAACCTCATTTATTTACTTTTCGCTAAACAATATTTTTACACTGATTCTTTAAAAAAGTTGCATGAACTGAGGTAATACATATACTTTTCCTTAGACTCAGCCTAAAATACTTGAGGATTGAAACCCACCAATTCTAATGTTTTTACAATGGTAATTTTTTACCAACATACTTCCCACAAAATCCTCCACAAACATAATTGCAATATAATACTCTGTCATTATACTTCTACCACGGTTCTCCACCAACATATTGCGAATATAATACTCCACCAATATTATTCCCACATAATTCACCACCAACCTTCTTTCAGCATGAGTCAAACATAATATTCCGCCAACATACTTCCAACACAATACTCAACCAACATATTTCCAGCAAAAGTTTCCATCAACATATATGCAACATAATTCTTCTCTAACAGTGGGAGGTGTAAACTTGTGAACATGATGGCTTGTCAGACAACGAGTCTGTTTATAGGAATAAAAACTGGTCATAACTTGTTCCTTTGTCCATACATGGACTCGAGTGATGTGACTGTTAACATTATTTGCTATCCTGAGATTGTCTTTTATGTTAGGAACTAACTTCTAGCAACTCCAATGAACATCAGCAGTGATTGAAATCATTCTGTTTTAAATGAGAGAGCTGGAGGTGTTACCTGAAAGAGACTTTCTCTGTTTATTGTAAAAATAACTATTTTGGTCAACGAAATGTGTGATACCTTGCTTAGCATTCTTCTAATGATGCAATTTTCTTTCTCAGTTTGAGTTAGGAGGAACTCTCTTTCTACCTTCGATGAGCAAACACCGAACATCGGTCTTCATGGAAGCCAACTTCCTTCTCGTGACAATGGACTAATAGAGGGAACCACTGTCCGTTATAAGTGTTTATCCGTCATATAAAAAACTAAATTTTATTTACCCTCTGTAGATGACTTATGAGCTTTTGACTGTAAAGTCCTTTCGATACTTACAGACTGCAGGCACAAAATGAGAGAAAACCCAATCACTGAAAATGTGCATAATAAATCAAGTTTTCTTGGAGTTGTAACATAGCGCTGGGAGTTACCGCATTACGTCTTTTAAGGCCCGATGAGGTGCAAATTTCGCACAACAATAACTTCAAGCGATGCATTCCGTCAGCTGTGGCACAACATAGCACTGAGAACTTTTCTTTGTTTTGTTTCTTGCTTGAAGTAGAACTTTCGAGTTTGAATTCGTGAGTATTTCGAGGGAACATTTATTGGAAAATTTGTCCTTTGTAAACGAAACCCGGTACATACAATGAGATCTGTCATTACGAGGAGGGACTGTACTTTCTTCATTAGAGAGATTCACAATTTGCACTGTTCTTCTGGAAAAATTCTTTTAGCTTTACCTGTCAAATCTATATATGATTGCAGGTACTCTGTGCCTATGTTCCAAAAATATAATTCTGTATGTACAAATTTAAAGCGACATCCCAAATTATTTAAGAACAAATACCACAGACCCCAATTAACCACTCGTAGTGATCAACAAACTGTACAACCGAGTGGTCAAAAATTCTCTTGCAAAAAGTTACTGCATCCAAAAGGGAAATTCATCTGCATTTTTTCGTATCAAGTGCTTCAACTCTATTAATTTCCTAATAATAATTTATTTGATTTGTAATGTGTAGTAGTGAGTTATTTCAAAATACCTCTGTGTTGACATCGTTGGAATTAAATAGTTATAACACTTCCGAAACTTGAACGCCCAATATGGTTCCTATGAATAATTGAAATAGAAATCTCCATTTAACTTCTGTTCGTTTTAGATCAAGATAGAGTCGCTTACAAATCTTAAGCAGAGCGAATCGAGCGCAACACGTTGGAATAAAAAGAGTCTAATTGAGGACCATCTCTTAACATGACGAGCCTTCCATTAGTGACATCATCCCAGCAGAATACATAATAGATCATAATCCCTCGTGTTGTACTTTACTGCTGTTCATTCGAGGCTGTGATTTATAAAACCCCAACTCCATGTCCAAAACTCTAATGAATTGAATTATTCATAGCATACCTCCGAAAAGACAAATGGTAGAACAGGTTTTGTGTCTGCTGTGGCGACATGAATTGTTTCAAGTTATCGCAGCTAACTCGACAGGGTTAATATGCGCTTCCTACACGACTTGCTCTGCTCCATGCACGCCAAGTGAATTCAAGTTCAATGTCAAGGACCTGCGAACTGCATGCTATAGTTCATGTGGCCGTTGACCCACGAGACATACAAGACTTCGCAGATTTTCAGCTGCACAGGCTTGGTTTGGAAGAACGTTCTTCTCCATTGCTTCTTGCACGGCAGGTGCATTCAACTTCAACTGGCTTTTTTATTCTTTATGCAAGAATGCCTTATCAGAAAGCGACTGCTTTGTCGTTCTTTCTAGGAACGTGAGGTTGAACGTCATGTCATTCTAAAGTTATATTGTCGCATGGCCAACATGAATTACAGAGGAAAGTGATATATATTTTACAATAACTATTAAGTACGATCGGCTTGTAAATTTGGTCGTTTATGTTGCAACCGTGGCTTTTTTCAAGTGGTTAGATTTACGAAATAACAATTTCTTCAATTCCTAAATAGAAATTTATGTGCATTACATGAAAAAGTAATTTTTATTATACCATGTAATTGGGATATATTTTCAATATTGTTTGTGAACCTAAGATCAGAATGAAAGGAAACAAAATTGGAGGTCAGGTTTTCTTTGAGGGGATTGAAAAGAATACCTGCAGATGTAATTGTCAAAGGGCATTTCAATCTCTTTAGGCATGCATGAAGGTATTTTTTTCTTGACAATATTAAAAAATCTTAATCGAAAGTCCAGAGAATTTTGTTAGAAAGGGTGACTTCTTCTCTATGTGTGAATCCTCGTAAAATGTTTTTATATTGTACCGTCAATAGATAAATTATAAAAACATTGTGTCTTGATGATTAGTGTAGTAAACCCGTTGCTAAGTCTGAAGTTGATGATTTGTTTCTCAATTTTAATTCCAATTAAGAGGATTTCAATGTTCTTTACAAGTTGGAATGCAGTCACCTCGACATCGTATCTGCTCACATCCGTTCTTTAACTATACCTCTTTCATAACATGAATCATTATACACTTTAAGAGAGCTTATTTGAAAGAAGATAAACATGTTAACTTGTTCGATGCCTGGTTATTACCTCAAATAATCTTCGGACAATAACTTCGTCGACTTTATGCTCGTAAGTTTTCGCTCAGCTGAATGCATAAATATATGTACAGACGACGTCTAACCGGGCAGAGCAGGATGGCTTCTTACCTAGCACATGTCAACAGGAAACCTACAGGCCATCGTAAGACAGTTCAACTTCACCTATCATAAATTTCAACTAGTAATAAGTTTTTAGTCAAAGAAAAATTGGCAGCAAATTCAAAGCAATTCATTCTGTGAAGCAAAAGATATCCTTACTTGTGCTGGTGTAAAATTTCAAGAACGTCGTATTCAGTTTTGCTGTAGTCAACTCCAGATGAAAATTCCAAGACATTCGTCAATGATCTATGAAAGTAGAAATGATTTTAAGTACAAAACCCCTTTTGTATGTATACATACATGTTTTTAGGTATACGTGTGCTTGTTGATTTGGAGCATTTCATTATCCTTGCAGAAATGCAACACAACATTGTAATCAACTTTCTAGATATTTTTTCAGACCTTAGGTGACATTTCTTGGATTGACTGGTATCTACATTACTGTTCAAATGTTTCCATGCGTGTTTGTTATTCCAAAATTGCTCAAAAAGTTACAAAAAAGCAAATTAACTATGTAAACTGCCTTGTAACCTCATCCATATAGACACACTGTTCTGGTAGGGTAATCGACTCGTTCACTCCAAGTTCGAGTCCTCTTGCCGGCTATACGATTTATCCTCAAAAGCCCAGTACTCACGGAAAAAGTTTTTTTGTCCTTAAACGATAAGACAGGTGCAAAAATGCTTAAAAGTATCTACCTCTCCTGAAAAGGATTTCCTTGGGAAAAAAGTATAGAATTCATGTTTTTATACTGTTTATGTTCCATTAATACAAATATATATTTTCCTAATAGTATACTCATGACTAGCTACACTACCCAAACACACGTAAGGTGCTTGGGTTCCTCATCGCAATATTTTCAAATTATACTTTAATATTTTACGTAAACCACTTACACGTATCAAAATATGCAAGGGTCAGTTGCAAAATTTGCATAGTTATAGTCGCAATACCTCCAATGCCTCCAATAATTTTTAAGCATCACCAAATAAACAGCACTTCAATGACTGTAAGCTCCATTACACTGTGTAGCGTCCACATTCTGGAAGAGCTGGTTAGAAATTTTTATAACTTTATCTTCAGTACACCTCATTACAGATAAATTAAAATTATTCAGCCCTTAAAAAAAGGGTAGAGTATCATAACTGTTACCTATTTTTAATAGAGTGGAAACTTCAAGGACGATTGTCTTCTCTTCAGAAAACTGAAGTTAGAAATCAATCGGATTCTATAGATTAACAAAGTATTCTATATTTTATTCACTTCAACTTCTTGTTGTTGGCTAAGTTATCAATGGTCTTCGAATTTTGCTTTCTAGAAAGACAACCCTAGTAGCTAAAGCAAATCTGTTTTTGAAAAACATTTGATATTTTATTACCAGTAGAAGAAAATAGTTACGCTACAGATATGAAGTTTACCTACTTAAATAAACACGTCATTGTTTTACTCCAAATGCAGCATAAAGAGAAACCGTATTCTAAAATATACGAATCAATTGATTTTGAATTTCGTATCTTGATGTTCTTTACTAACGAGAAAAGAAGCTTTGGTGAAAGGATGAAGTTTGAGAAAAACAGATCACATGCCATCCAGGCGCACGAACGTTATCAGTTAGAATACATTTGCAATGGATGTAAAATTTCCAGCACTTAACTTATATTTTTGAACTACCTATGTGCTACGAAATGAAAAATTTCTGACTGCAAGGTCTTCTGGTTTGTATAAAATTACCCAGTTCTTATGAGTAATTTTTCAACGAGCAGATTTAAGCTGCTAGTCTAACTCAGCCTCCTTCTTGCAACTTCCTGATGAACACCAATTATCATTTAATATAAAATGTTTTCATACAAGGCTTCCTAATTGGAGGTGCAGATTCCGAGTTTTTGTCCAATTTGCACCTAATGTACGTAAATTACATTCTAAATGCTTCGTCTGGACACTTATTCATTAAACGCATGAATTTTCTTTCTTAATCAATGTTAAATATCGGTGGCACGATTTAGCAATGAGAACTGCAACGCTTAAAGGTAAGGAACCCGGCTCTCAAAATTTCCATATTGCATATATTGTAGAACACCCAGGGAGTCTATGACAAAAAGACAATAACATATCCTAACTTACGTCGGAGAATTTTCTCATTTTGTATAAAATTTCCGTAAAATTTCAATAACAGAATTTCCATAAAATTTCTATATTGCACGCATTCATGGCCATCCAGAGGGCTAATGACACAAGATTAAAACATCCCCAAGCTCATGTTAAAGAATTAAAGAAATCGAAGGCTAAAAAATAGGTCTCCCACTAAAAATTCAAAGAGGAATCACCACATTGTTTTTTATATTTTAAGGTATGATCTTTGCTTCAGGCTTCATTATGCAGGTCAAAAACCCCACTTCAATATTAAGTACATTTGAGAATATTTTTGTGATAGTCAAAAAAAGTGGTGCTCGAATTAACTTGAATGTATAAATAACTTCGGAAATGCAGCAAATAAAATTTTGTGTTATGCATTAAATCAGCTGGACCAAGACAGAAACCTTACTTATTGTTGAAAGCAATATAAAAAAATTCTGAACCAGAGCTAATTACGTTAATTTAAATGTGTTCTGTTCCCGCACGTATACATACATCTGTGATGTACACCTCAACAGATTTTACTTTATAATAATGAATACATGTTCACAAGTGAGACTTTAAGGTGGTTCATAAGTAAAGTACCTCTGCAGGTGCATGATTGTCGGTAGCACTGTTACTGTCAGCTATATGAAGAAAGTAACAGTGCTGCTGGCGTAGCAGTGTTACTCTCAATCTTTTATCTGCAGAAGTGCTTTATTCATGACTCACCCTGTAGTCTCACTCATGTAAATTGTCTGTAAAGTACACTGTTACATTCTGTATGCAAGTATTGTGGGGTGCCTCAATGAATGCCAGAATATCTCTTGGCTGATTTTTTTTCTGTGTTCGTTAACAATATCCAGACATTGTATTATTTTCATTTTTCATTTTCTACACATATTCAGATACAATGGCAAGTGACTCATGGGTCTACCTATGACAGCCTACTCTGAAAGTCATTTGTATCGTCTGATATACATCCATGAAAATAGAAGTATGTAAACTCAACACTCGTGAAATACAACTTCTTTTTTCAATTAAGATAATGTGAGAACACTCCAGTAGTCCATTTTGAAATTCCCAGCTAGAAACAAAGTAAAAATTTCTGTACAAAGTTATCAAAATACGAGTATGCTTGGTTATTACACATGGGTACACAACCTGTGATACAGAAAGGATAAATTTTATATACTTCAATCAATGAACCATGATAAATACGAAGACTAAACTTTCAGCTGTTCAATCTTAACAAAACTTCATACAATTTAGGCTGAAGAGACACATTACCACTTGAATGAAGGTTGTTTACATACATCAGTATTAAAATGTGATTTGAAATAAAATTTGTGCTATGCTAGATCTGTACATGCTTTAAATGAAATAACGATATTTACTTGTTTTAAAGTTTACACAGTTTCCTCCGTACGAGTATTTTCCATCTTAAATTTATATAAGGAATACCTGTCGACTAAATTTTCAATTATAAGATGCAGTTAAGCAAAATATGAAAAATGGTCCCCATTGTAACTCAATTTTCAATTTGTGATTTATAAATTAACTTTATTTTGGAAGCATCCAAAGTCACAATACATGGAGATGTTATATGAACAGAGTTGAATCTTATTTTTTGAACCTTCGTTTATCTTTAAGAAAATTAATTAATTTTCTCTGAAATTACTTATTAATTTTGTCTCTTTGTCTTTTGAATCTATTATTCCTTGGTTTTCTTGGCACGCCAGCTGATTTAAGAAATTCCCTTTTTATTCATTCATGTATCGTTCATAACTAATTCAGCATTTTACCTTCATACTTTGAATGCCTTTATTTCTTATGCATAATATTTTCTGTTAGTGTCCAGTTTTCGTATTTTAATGAATGTGTATCTCCGTGGGTGCAAAATTGATTTTCAAAAACATATGTAGTTCTAATTCGTCATGACCATATGATTTTACATTTCAATATACATTACATCTGATTTAAGATTCTGCATCTAACAATTCAAATTGAAAGAGACAGCTCGTACAAGAAGCTTTAGCGCAGGGCATTGTTATTGTGGCCTCAAATCGATTATTCTTTATTGTTCTACAAGTTGTTTAAAAAAGAAGTATATCTGTCAGGTTATAAACAATATGGCTGACATTTCTTCCTTAATAGATGTGACAGAAGAATGAGCGTAAATATATGCATAATAAAAATGGACTTCAAGCGCGAATGCATCGCCGCCATTTTGCTGTGGCGCCGTGTGCCTTATAAGGAAGACTGGAGAGGCGCCTAACGCTGTGCCATGCAGCTAGCTGGGCAGGCCCTGGTCTTGCTGCATCTCCTGCGTCCGCCTCAGGATTCTGCCCTTGCAGCATTTCTCACGTCAGCATCAGAATTTTCTTTAAAAGCTCTACAGCAGGAAAACAGCACTTCGTTGCTGACCCATGATTGCGGAGACCAGCAATTAGAGCAGCTGTCTTCCACTGGAACTACTGCTAGAACAGTCACATATTTGTAATAATTTCTGAGCAGCAGGCACGTATTGCTTACTCTCACCAACCGGCAGAAACATTAGCAAAAGCATCGTAAAATTTGAAACTGTGTATCTCTTGCTTGTCAGTGTTGCATCCAGTGTGTCTCTGTCTGACGCTCGTCAGTTCTGCATTCAGTGTGTCTGTGCCTCATGCTCGTCAGTGCTGCGTTCAGTCGTGAACGAACATTACCGAAGACAATAACTTGATCTTGAGAGGGTCAACGAAGCTAGCGTTCAGAGGCATTCATGTGGTCGCTTAATAAGGCGGGCTGAAGAATCTGATCACCCAAGCACAAGCAATCCGGGCCGTCTAATTATTTTGTTGAGGCTTGTTAATTCAAAATGAAAATGTTTTATGTTATTTATTCCCGTAACCCATCATTTTAATTGAAACTTTGTGTAAGTTTTTCAGTAAGTTGAGATAAGAATAGTCGGTAAATTCCCGTTCTTATCTTAATTTGTACGCTTGGGGTAAAGATTCAGACATCAAATTCTTTATAAAAGTGACTGTGTCCTACTTCGGAAAGGAAATTAATATTAACTATTTTAATTTCATAACATGGCCATTTTTTATATAGTGGAAGACTTTGTGTCACAGCTGCCAAGCAATTTTAAAGATGATTGTAAACTGCCAGGGTAAAAATAGTGTTGTAATAATGATAAAATCCTATAGTCTGCCCATGTTTATAAAGGGAAAATTGTACATGTGAATTATAGAAGTAGTCCCGAGTAAAATCATAGCCTCATCGCTCATTTAAAAACAAAGAAGCAAATAAAAGAGAACTAAACAAATTGATGTAAAACACGTCATATTGTGTAAGCTTGAGCCGAGAGTAAGTAATAACATCGTGTTCAGTTAACGTACCTATACCATTTTAAGCGGTGGAACACATAGGACTTATGAACTAACTCAAAACCAACCCGGTCGATTTTGCTGTCGAGTTACTAATCTATTTTATAAATTGATAAAAAAATTAGATTCGAAATAGAGTCATTGGTGTAACAAGCATCCCAAACTCTCGAGTTTGGAACCGGCTACCGACCATTAATTATCCGACCCAAGAATGGGCCAGAAGGTTCGTTCCTATAGCCTCATTCTATTCTATTCTATTCTATTCTATTCTATTCTATTCTATTTTATTCTATTCTAGTTCAGCACTGGGAATGCTCTGAGATAAAAGAAAACATCAACTCCTTTAGGTGACATGTGGGGTGGTAGGCTAGTTGAACTGTATCTGAATCTCACCTAAATACTGTTGTCACCAAGTCTTAGGTGATATTTTACTGCATCACGAAGTACTAGTACTGCACCAAATGATACTAGTGCTGTATCACATAATGCCAGCGTTGTACTATTATATCAATTTATGTGTACAAATTGTAAGATATTCAACGTAAAATAATCCTGGACCAGAAGTCGGATATTATACAGATATTTCAGGCATGTGTACGCACTTTCATTACGCACATGTATTTCAGCCACGCTTAGGTCCTGCAATCATGCACAGGCCCCAAGAGTTAAGAAGGATATGGAATCAGTCTTTTATAGAAGTGGAGGTTCCATATGCTATATATGTCGAGACAATTTTTGAATGTGTTGACATTGCCAGCAGAAACAACATTTTTGGTTAGCCGGTTCCAAGTTCTGGTAATCTTAATTGTAAAGAAGTTTAGACCCTGGGATGTGGTGAAGGTTCTTATTATTTGCTTTTGGACATTATTTCTAGCTTGCACGTTATTATCCCTTTCGAAAAGCCCTTCTAGGGTAACATTGACATATTTATAGATCTAGATCAGTTGTCCTAGCAGTCTTTTTTGTTCTAGGGACATGAAGTCAAGCAGTAATTTACTAGTAATTCATGTATTCATAGATGACTAAAATATGCCTTATTATACCGGAGTCAAATCTGTGTTGGCTGCAAATATTCTTCCCGTTAGCTGAAGCTGCCTCGTTGATGGTATGAAGTTTGAAATTCATCTGTATTTACAAACAGTTCAATAGTTAGTCCAAGTGCAGCTACTGACAATAAGATTCCTTTTAAGAACACCTAGGACAACTACTTGTTCTACAGGAGTATTGAACTGAGGGCATTGTGCTTCAGCAACTCAAAGAAGGCTTTATGCTTGCCTTGCCGTCTGCCTGAGTGTAGATGAGATACAATCGAGCCTCGTACAATAATACACTTGGAAGTTTAGTGACAGAGCATTCACATACCGGAATCTTGAGAAGGTCAGAATGTGTCCTGCAACTCGTGTCTGGATTATTACCAGTGCAGTCATAAAAAACAGTTAGGTTGTTTATATAAGAGCAATGTATTAGAAATCTTGGAATGTGTACTTCAGTGTTTGCAACCCGAAAAAATTAAAGGCAATTTAATTGCCCTCAGAAGCAGAAGTTACCAGCTTAATTAAGACAGTTAATTTTATTTAGGAATGAATTTGAATGATAAACGTAGGAAATTTTTTATAACGGTTCGTGGATTTCCTTCTAGCTTATATAGTGAAATAGAATACTGGCATTATCATACGGAATTATTAAGTACCGATACGTTATTTTGGTTGGTTTCAATTATTTATCTATCATAAGATCTTGCCTGCTTACTTCGTGACGTAACTCAAAGCTGACCAATGTTGTTTTCCGGATGTTGAAAGAGACATTGACAAGCGTAGCACTTTTGCAGGTAGAACTCCCGTGTCTATGATCAACGGGAAATCAACGAAAGGAAATTTGATGGACAAAAAGGGTAGTAGTGATTTATGTATATTTTGCTAACAACTTTCAGCGATGCGTGTGAACTAGCCTGAATCTCGAAAAACCTTCGTCATGATCTCCTACCAATTTCATGTGTTGAACTATCAAGTAATGAAAATGGCCGTCTTACTTATTCAAATACTTAATATCGACTATTTTCTCAAACTTCGGGCTCATCCCTATTTGTCCCTACAAGCCTATATCTTAAATCACATCATAACAAGGAGGGAAACAGTCTCTAGGAGCATCGTCTTCAGTTTTAAAATATTGGTAGCAAGAATTGATTGACTTATGCATATGCTTTGATATCTGAATGTAAATAAAAAATTCTTTTGCTTTATTTTTTGCTTTAGGACAGCTGCTATACTACCAGTTTCCTTCAACCTCTTCATGTGATTTCAAACTTATCATCAGTTTAAATTTATCCATACGGTTTCATCATTTTTTTATGTTTGACTACTTACTATCATCGATTTTACACTGCATGGGAATTAGGTATGATATATTTTTATACAAAATTATTTCAAACTGATATGCGCTGACTATTGTTTCATGAGTTTCATCAATTAGTCGCTGTGTACGACCATTGCTCATACACCTGAACATTTATGGAACCACATGAAAACTATCAAAGTCATTTTTTGAATATAATTTTCCAAATTTTGGGAATGAATAATACGATGACGTAATCTGCCTTCGTATTTAGTATTCAGTTGTGAAAAATAACACATGAATGAAAACTGCTCAAAGTTCCAGTGTGACGGTAATACAAAAAACGTAAAATAGGCACTCCGTCAGACAATAATATCAGACAATCTATAATAAGAACCGTGACATAAAAAGTGTATAATAGAAATCTTGTTAGCACGACAGTAAAATTTGGCTCAACGTTTCTTCACTAACTCAATGTAAAATGAAATAAATAAGGATTCCGCATATAATTTAGTTTTAATATAGTATGCATTAACTCATTTGACAGAAATGCATTTTTTCCACAAGCTCTGTACATGAAGTGTAGGAACATCATTACGTCGTTCAATCTTTTCAAATTATAAGACCAAGACAATAATATTAGCAACCAGAAAAGTCAACTGGTGAGCGTACCCACCTCCAATGCGGGAAGACCCGGGTTCGAGACCCATAGCCACCGTAGTCTGTTTGTGCCTTACCATCGGTGGCCCGAAATATGTCCAGCCGTTGCTACGCTGGACGCTCGTTGTAATACTACATCTTTATCACGCTCATCGCAACGCCCTTACCTAAAGTTACAGCACAGAGGACAGGGATTTCGCTTGAAGCATCAGTACTACCCTTAAGGTTGCATCAATTACCATCATCATTAATTTTAAGATGTTAACATTAAGAATTTGAAAATCTAGTTTATTTATACTGTATACTCTACTGAAAATGAAAAAAATATTATATCTCTTTCAAATTCAAACAAAACAAAAAAAAACAATCTTTATTTCCAATCAAGTACACAGTACATAGACATTTAGTACATTGGTTTTTCAAATTCTTAAGGTTAATATTCTTAGAGTAAGGATGATGGTGAGCTCCAAGCGACGATCCTGGGATGTGTCCATGGGCGATGAGTTGAGGTCTTACCGATAAGTGCGAGCTCACGGCGTGAAACGAGAAATAGCTCGTATTCATTGCCGGGTTTCGAACCCGCACGCAGTCTTTCTGCACAAGCAGAGACCCGATACAGAACACGGGCCGCATACCACTCGACTACGGTGGCTGCAAACAAACAAACTTTATCTCTAATCGAGTACACAGTACATAGATATTAGTACATTGCTTTTTCAAATTCTTAAGGTTAACATTCTAAGAGTAAGGGTGATGGTGAAGCTCTATACGACGAAAATCCCGGTAGGTTGATGGGCGTGTCCATGGGCGGGGAGTTGAGTGCTTACCCTGTAAGCCTTACCGATACGAGCAAGCTCACAGCACAAAGAAACAACGAGAAACAACTCGTGTTCATGGCTGGGTTTCAAACTTGCACTCTTTCTGCATGAAAAAGAGACCTGATCCACAACACAGGCCGTAGACCACTCAACCACGGTGGCTTCTCAATGCCTATCTGACCTATGAATAACAATTTTGACTGACGCTTGATTAATATCTTGTAGTAATAATACAAAACAGTTTCACATAAAGGGATTTCTAAATTGATTTATATAAGAGAGCTTCAAAAATGAGCACATAGAAGGCTTTGAAATAAATTTAAATCGGGACAAATGAGTGAATCAGCTGGAATCACTGTCAATAGCGGATTGTATTCGTTGTTCCGACCTCTGTAGTCTGCACGATGTACCTAACCATGTGTGCAACGTGTGCCGTGCGTGATGATCCAAATATGTAACATCCTTATCATCCCTGATGCTGCCTTACATGGTTCTATTTTGTTTACTTTAACGGTTATCTGTTTAATTTTGATAATATTTCAGGATGAACCGGCGTATTTGTCTTTACTTAACTTAAGCTTTAGGGTTAGCTGTAGCTGTGGCATTTGTTATGGGCTAAAACGCACAATTGTCTGTGTGGCAGACAAATATATTATTGTGTCTGCCACGCAATTTTTTGTTGAATCTACTAAAGTATCCAAACTGATTATGTATTGGAAAATATAATGATGATAAGAATACACTAATAGAAAGTAGGAAATCTTACTTCACTAGTAGTACCCAAATGTACTGTATGTATAACCCAATGTTTATTTACTGTATGCTCTATTGAAAAGAAAAGTTTATTTATTTATTATTTATATAATTTTATTTAGTACTTAGGCACAGTGCAAGTTTTATTACATCAAACCAATAAATGAAACGTTTTTAAATAAGGTTTATAGTTTGCATAGTAAAAAACAAGTCATACAAAGTACAGTACTAGATGATTTTGCTGGCAAAAAATTATGACATCTTTTGGTAGACCATATGAAAGCATTAGCAATAGAATTACTGATTGCTTCTATTAATAAATGGCAGTCACATAAACTAAGAGAGCTCACAAGGGTCAGAAATTCAAGCTTAACTAAACACCTTTTTAATTTGATAATAATTGATTCAGAAATACATGATTTATTTATTGACCATTTGTGGGAAAGGAGTACTCATTTGTGATGAACAAGTGCCTATTTATGGCTAGGATACCTTGCCTTATGGCTAATTATTTTTTAATGTATCTATATTTTAAGGTACACTAGCTAGTAGTAGTGTAAAAAGGGATAGAATAAAGTAATGGACTCTGAAGGGTCAAAAATGGAGAGCAACAGTAAAGCACAGAGAGTGCGAAATCTGTGCATCATGGCGCATGTTGATCATGGCAAGACAACGCTTGCTGACACGCTAATTGCTACCAATGGAATCATATCTGAAAAGCAAGCTGGATCTATCAAATATATGGACAGGTATGTACATCTACCATGATAGCCTATTGAGATTGCACTGTAGAATGTTCTGAAAATGTAAACAATTTTGATTAGTTGCTAGTTTTACTTAATAGCAATAGTATGAAGAGAGAGAGTGTAACCTAGCAAACATTTATACTGAGTTCTTCCTGCCAGTAATAGATTGTTTGAAATATCTAATAGTTGTGAAATATTCGATGTGTATTAATGGTTCTATTATATATTATATTGAATTATATTATGTTAATGTTTCTATTTCTTTAAAGCTGCTTCACTGAATTGTGTTATAAAAATACTGGAAATTTTTTCAGTTTGTGTCATTTTTATTTGCAGTCCCAGGAGTGTTTACTTCTAGTTTATTTTAGCTTGTAAATTCTAATGTTGATAATGTTTACAATGTTTTGAGTGCAGCCGTCCTGATGAAATGGCACGAGGTATCACCATGAAGAGTTCCTGTATCACGCTTGCCTATCCGTTCAACAATGAGAGTTATCTCATTAATCTTATTGATTCACCAGGCCATGTTGATTTCACTTCAGGTATGCCTTCACATATTATCACAATCATCACTAAATGATAAAAAATGTTACAGGTGAATAGAGTAATGAAGTTTCAATTGGATGAAGATCTACATACGAAAGTTAGAGATGCATTTATTAAGCATGAAAAGCATTCATCAATCTCAAACTTAAAAATATATATTGCTCATTCTTGATACTTTTTTTTAACAAAGAATGTTGCTCTCAACTGATGTATACTACTCACTGCAAATATATTAATTAAAGATGACTATATTTACTCCAAAACCCTACATGTGTTTTGTCTTTTATTTTTTTGCTGGTATTCTTTCAAAGTTTAGAAACAATAATATATCTGAGACATTTCTATTTCTTATGTCATGACAAATGGTATTGTGTTTTTAATTATTTTCTACAATTTTTTTATGACTGTGAGACATTCATCTATTTGCTGTTACAAACAGTAGTTTAGGAATGATGGCAGAAAGTAAATTCATTTGCTGTTACAAACAGTAATTCAGGGAATGATGGTGGAAAGTAAATTCATTTGCTGTTACAAACAGTAATGTAGGAATGATGGTAGAAAGTAAATTCATTTGCTGTTACAAACAGTAATTTAGGGAATGATGGTGGAAAGTAAATTCATTTGCTGTTACAAACAGTAGTTTAGGAATGATGGTGGAAAGTAAATTCATTTGCTGTTACAAACAGTAATTTAGGGAATGATGGTGGAAAGTAAATTCATTTGCTGTTACAAACAGTAGTTTAGGAATGATGGTGGAAAGTAAATTCATTTGCTGTTACAAACTGTAGTTTAGGAATGATGGCAGAAAGTAAATTCATTTGCTGTTACAAACAGTAATTCAGGGAATGATGGTGGAAAGTAAATTCATTTGCTGTTACAAACAGTAAT
>VCRD01000239.1:103062-133834 GCA_006783055.1 Trinorchestia longiramus
CCTCCTTCCCTCCTCCTCCTTCCCTCCTCCTCCTTCCCTCCTCATATAAGAGGCCACGACTCGTGTGAATATGATGACCGTTCACTTGTGCAGGTGTACGTGCTGGGTCCCAAACACAGCCCCAGCGCCGTCGCCGCGGTCATGTCGCCAGATGGACATCTCACAGAGGAGCTACTCGCGTCCTACCCTCACATTACGAAGTGCAAGGTAATTTAAATCATTCACTGTTGATTGAAACGTTCTGCCTGTTGGTCTGGCTGCAGTTGGTGAAAGGTTGCAGAATACTGTGACGAGTGTACACCTGTATGGATCACAGTTTATTCTCAAGTACATAAGAAATGATTCATTTTAGTCTTATGAAGTTGTTTCGTTCAAAATTTGAGTGAAATTACAAAAAATGTAAGTAGGAATGATCTGTCATAATATCCAAGAGAAGTAGGCAATCGGTGTATTCCATTAAAATTTACTGATGAAACAAAGTTTTAAAGAATATGTATTTTAATACATTTAGTTCAATAGTATATGCATTATTAGGTTTATTTAAAAACCAGCCTTATTACACATTGGGGTACTGATGGTTGAAGGCTGGATAGAGGGAATAGCAGTTCATATAAGACGAGTCTATTATATTTTTCCCATGATGCAGTCAGTTGTAGCTCATTCAGAGGAGAATGGTGGCCGAATTTGTAAAGTATTTCAGTATTTTTATCAATAATAGCGAAGTGATTGGGTGTTTGAGGAATCAGAATACGAGAAGAATGAACTTAGGGTAAACTTAGAAGTATAGAAAGAGCAAGATATTTTGAATGCGTGGGGTGGTAGGGCATATCACTTAGTGGAGAATGGAGGAGGATAAACATGCAGCGCATGAGAAAGAGATACAAGATATGAGGTATATCGAAAAAAGGAATCTTGGGATTTAGGGGTCTTGGTTTGATGGGAAAAGATTATTTGTATGATGATGTGATGTTTTGTGAAGTTACAGTGGACTAAAGAAGAAAATGAAGAATATTAAAGGTTTTAGGAATGACGTACTCGAGGAACATGATAGGAGTAACATGATTTCATATACAGTCAGAAATAAATAGGTGCGATGGAGGTCAGGTGTTACAGAGTTTTCATGGTTGATTATTACAATGATTTCGGCACATTGAGCGAAAGAACGAGCTGCATTTAAGTGGAAAAGTTATTCACTCAGAAATACGGGTAGCGTGCGTCAGTAGACTGAGAAATGGGTGAGGTGTGTAGGATAGTAACGTGCTTAGAAAGGCATGCATGCACGGTAATAACATGTTTAGAAAAAATGAATGGATGGTAATAACATGTCTAGAAAGATGTGAATGCAGGGTAATAATGTGTTTAGAAAGGCATGCATGCACGGTAATAACATGTTTAGAAAACATGAATGGATGGTAATAACATGTCTAGAAAGATGTGAATGCAGGGTAATAATGTGTTTAGAAAGGCATGCATGCACGGTAATAACATGTTTAGAAAACATGAATAGATGGTAATAACATGTCTAGAAAGATGTAAATGCAGAGTAATAACATTTCTAAAAAGACGTGAATGCAGGGTAATAACATGTCTAAAAAGACGTGAATGCAGGGTAATAACATGTCTAAAAAGACGTGAATGCAGGGTAATAACATGTCTGAAAAGACGTGAATGCAGAGTAATAACATGTCTAGAAAGACCGTACAGTTGAAAACACTTTTAAGCACTTGTTTTTGGAGCCTTTATTTACGCTTTACTCACAACCTTATATTTCTCTACTATTCTTCTAACGTACCTTACTTCCAACCGTCTTATTTTTCACATATTTTCATTTTCTGTTTCCCCAACGAGAAAAATGGTGTGAACAACAAATGAATCCATGGTATGTTTATTTACCATCATTATGTAGATTTTCAGATTTGTTGTTGGCATGCCCAAGTTTAATCTATTCTTATCTTTTCTCAGTAGCGTGCTAATATTCAGAAGGACAAATACACATAATCGTCATCTGATGGTGCAGATGGAATTTAAGACAGCGCTGGTTTCTTAAATTGATCTTCAAGAAATGAAGTGATGGAACCATGGAATGGGAATCTATTTTTCATAAATAACAATATTCGTGGAAGTAAGACTTTGATGCAATACAATTAAGATGTAATATATAACTTTTTCCATGACAAATCTTGTAAATTTGATTACCACTGGCTTCATGCCTATCGAAGTTGATCAACCGTTTTCATATACTGACAGTTACAGTATATAAACAAGTTTTCGATCTTAGTAGAGTGGATGTTGAATCTGGAGGCTAATACAGGTCCATTTTCTGATCTTGACCTGTGGTGTTGCTTGCTGTTGAGCGCCGAATTTACACTACTTGACCAGGGCTTTACGTTGTTGATCGTAGGGCTGTTGATCGTATCTCAACCAGTCTTGAGGTTACCTCTGGTCTATTTTATGATGCTAACCTGCGGTGTTACGCGAGATGAACGCCAATGTTGACACCGCCTGACCTGGACCCAACTCTTGCAGGTGGGCGGAGTTTACCTGCTCCTGGGGCGCGAGGTGCAACGCCTGTCTTCTGCAGGGGCGGGGATGGTCGTAGGCATCGCGGGGCTCACAGGCCACATCGTCAAGAGTGGCAGCCTTAGCAGCACCGTCGCTTGCCCGCCCTTCACACACGTCATCTCAGCCGGCTCCTCTGCAGTAGCAGGTATTGTACAATAATGGTCGTAGTGGTCTGGCTTATCACATGTGCGTGGGATATTACTTTGATATTAGTCTTCTCGTCTTTACACACGTCATCCCAGCTTGTTCCTCTGCAGTTGCTGGTAGTGTGGTGGTCTTCTTGTATGGGTGTTGGACGTGCGACTTAAATTTGATATTAGTATTTTCGTGTCGCACTCATCATCTTCGTTTGCGTGACATGACGGTCCTAGTGAGCTTTATCATGATGAAATGGGACATTATGATAGGGACTAAGTGTATATTTCATTTCATTGTTCCTGTGTGTTTTGCGGCAGCAGACTCATGAAATCTCTCGCGTTAAAGCAGCAATATTAATTTCTTCTTACTGCCATGGAGAGTACATATTGACGCCTTATTATTGTCCAAAGATTATTAGCGTAGTTGCTCTGGTATCTGGAATCACCAAACTACTCGAGTCTGCTCCTCACTTTTTCCTAAAAATAGACAACCATGCATGAAAAAGGTATCATTTCACCAAAAGCAAGCGTTACCGCTTGATATTTCATGTTGGATGCATAATACCTTTTTTAAATTAAGCATTGTGTTCTTACAGGCGTATCAGAAGGACCATTGTTGAGGGTGCAGGTGCTGCCTAAGAATCCACGGTGCCTTCCGAAGCTCAGGGAAGGTTTGAGGCTCCTCAACCAGGCTGACCCTTGCGTGGAGGTATGGAGTTAGAATAGAATAAGGCAATAGAAACGAGCCGTTTGGCCCATTCTTTGGTTGATCCCCAAGTCCCATGCCGTGATACCCAAGTCCCATGCCGAGAGGCATGGAGAGACAAGAGTTTTATGTTTACGTTGAAGAACTTGTTAAGTATGTTTGTACGCTGATGATGAACTTTTTAAGTATGTATGTTTGTACGTTGATGATAAACTTGTTATGTATGTTTGTACGCTGGAGATGAACTTGAGTATGCTTGCACGCAGCTGGCGAACTTGAGTATGCTTGCATGGAGATGGTTAATTTAGTTTTCTTATTCACACGCTGTGAATTTAAGTGTTTTTAATTACACTTTGGTAATTTTCTGCTCATAGAAGGAAAAATCCATTCATTATGACTCTGGCGAAAATCGATATTGTGTGACCGATGAATGAATATCTAGCATATTTTACGTATAACTCAACCACTTGAAAATTTGTCGAGCTTAGGAAATCAAAAAAAGTAATGATGGATTTTATTGAACTGAATTTTTGTTAGGAGTGATTCAGTTTTAATGGTATCTTACTAAACACTATTTCTCGTAGTATAATACTGAAACTAAAGGGTACTCATAACATGTGTTAGTGTTCAAAAACAAATTCCTTGACGGATTCCAGTTATCGCAGGGTCCTACTCACATATAAAACTTTATTGGTTCCTCGTATTGTGTTAGCATCGTTATGCGTGTCTGTGACGGCTATGAAATAGTCCATATTTTGCAGATATGGCTGGAATCATCGGGGGAGTACATGGTGGGTGCGGCGGGTGAAGTACATCTGCAGCGCTGCCTGAGCGACCTCCAAGAAAAGTGAGGGCTCGTTTCTTGTAGTAGCGAATAGAAACATTTGTTGTAGAGACTGATCAGCTGATAGCATCCTTTGTTGAAGCTTATGGCATCCTTTGTTGTAGCTTATGGCTGCCTGATGGCATCCTTTGTTGTTGCTTATGGCTGCTTGACGGCATCCCTTGTTTTAGCTCATGGTTGGCTGATGACATCCTTCGTTGTTGCTGATCAGTTGATGATATCGTTTGCATTATCCTAATGACTAGCTGAGCACAACTGTGATTGTAGATACAGACAAAGTATGTACTTTTAAGTCTAAATACAAAAAGACTTATCTCGATTTCAACTGTTTTGCTTTTTTCGTTGAAATTAAACAGTTACTGATTGTCTTGTGGCTGTTATATCTTTTTCATTTCTTCCAGAAATCAGAGAGATAACCGTTTTTGTTGAAAAATTTAACAAAGATATCGTTTGCATTATCAGACATTTCAAGATCTGTTTTATACACAATCTAACGAGACCTCGGATACCAAAACTGTGTGTCCGTTGGGTCCAAGCCCGTTGTGCTCGTCAAGACTCATCTCTCCTCACTGGCGGTTAACTTCTTTGAAAAAGGCATAGACTTTGAAAGGCATGGATTCGAACTATTACGGTAGTGTTACAAGTGAAGGGCCAGATCACTCACGCTGCCTTCTCCATTCCCTACTCACCGACCTTATTTCAACAGAGAAAGAGTCTCAGTAATGTTACGATTGTATTGCAATGGAAGGACTACATCTCTTTTTTGTCCCTGACTCACGCACATTATTCCAACAGATACGCTCGCACCCCAGTGACTGCCTCGGACCCCATCGTACCTTTCAGAGAGACCATTGTGCAGCGGCCGCTCGTAGACAACACCAATGAGGCGATCCAGGGGGAGAATGTGGACTCCTCCAAGCAGGTTGGTTTCTTTTCTGCGTTATTTCTCACAGTTGAGGTCGCTCTTATTTGTTGCTGTGATGGGCAAACCAGGAATATTGTATTAATAATAACAATTATGTACTACACCAATGTGGGGTGACAGTATTGATGGACTGATATTTGAATTGTAAGACTTTCGGGGCGATATAATATAAGCCACTGAAGTCTTAGCCACTACTACTACTACTATTGCTACTACTCACGTCTACAACTATTTTCGGTGGCTGTTGTGTTGGGTTAATTACTGCAACGATGGCGTTCAGGTGTCTTCAGGTGCTTTTTTTGCAATAGTTTCCAGACACTGAACTAAATTATTTGGGCCTAAATTTTCAATGGTTTGTTTTAATCATATATTTGTACCTTCCTTCGGTTGGATCCAAATCATCATAAGTTGACAGTGGTTTAGCGGTCCTTACGTTTCGTGTGTCGCCACAGTTTAGCTTCTGTCTTGATCTACTGAAAAAATCGGGGTTTACTAATCCCTATTTTCTACTTAATGGTTTTATTAACCCATTAATACATAGCGTACATAAAAATGTTGACAAATAAATTTAATATGCAAGGATCATGCGTGTTCAGATTTTGTTTTTTCCGTGAAGTGTTTGCAGTGGCTGTTAGAATATATTCCAGGGTATATTCTCACAGAAAAGTGAATTGATAGCGCCTTTGATCAATGGTTCAGACGTAAGTTTCGTAAGCCTGATTTGTAGTATTCTAAACAAATCATTGCAGTACTACGATGGTGGTGTTTTTAACCTCCAATGGGTTATAAAAACAAACAAATTTACATAAGATAATACTTTTGTTATCCAAAGTACTGCAGGGTCTTGCCTATTTCTCTTCATAATTGTCAAAACGGTCAAAACATTTGTCACATCGTGACACAAGCTTGTCTATGCCTTTTTCAAAGAAGTTAACCGCCAGTGAGGAGAGATGAGTCTTGACGAGCACAACGGGCTTGGACCCAACGGACACACAGTTTTGGTATCCGAGGTCTCGTTAGATTGTGTATAAAACAGATCTTGAAATGTCTGAAAATTCTTTAGAAATTTCGCTAATTGTAAACCTTTGTATGGTGTTGACCACCTGATCAACACACTGGATAAGACATACAGTAGCGACTGACTTGTGCCCTTCCCAACCATCTTCATGAAGGTCAATTCGTCCGTCTTTAAATTTTCTACTCCATTCCCGTACACTACCCTCACTCATAAAGTTGTCGCCGTACACATTGGTCATTCTTCCATGGATTTTAGCAGCACTACGTCCTTCTGCTCACAGAAAACGGATTTCATTTCGTAACTCACATTTGGTAGGAGCATCAATCATAGCGGCCTTGTTCAATTGCTCATACCTCGGTTACGACTGACGCTTTGGAGCGTCACGATTATGTAAAGAAATAAGTAAGACCCTGTAATATTTTTGGTAATAAAATTATGTTATATAAATTTACCTTTTTTCCATATTTCATCGGAGGTTAAAAAAACAGCTCTTGTATGTTCAAACCGTCCCAGACTTTGTATTGCCAGTGAAGTCTCTGTTCGAACCTATTTAGGTGTACTAGTTGTCTTTACAGGCTTATGTGACTTTTGTGTTGTTTTGCATTTATAATTTTCTGCCAGCTATCACAAATTAATTCAAGGGACTTAAACTGTTTCGTAGATCTTGAAGTACCTATTCGCTAACGATAGGAAATCAACTTCAATATTTTATTAAAGCTATTCCAGTGTTGATTACTCTTCACTTTTTTGCACATTTCTCATTTTTTTTGGCCTTAATTCGTACTTCTTCTGGACGAAAACCGTTAGTGTACACTTTGGTAGATATTTCGGAATTATTGTTCAGTAGAACATTCTGGAAATGAATTCCTTATCTCTGTGTCTTGTATTTTTTTAATGTATAATGTAAGGCGTTGAAAACATAGTGTATGAATTTAGTTTTTAAACTTTTTTCCCTCTACATTAACTGTTTCCAATCAATGTTAAAAGTTGTGTGGAGCAATGGTTTCCGACCAGAGGGAATACACATCATTGTATTTTGATCGGTACCCCCAAGTGAGAAGTGCTGGAACGAATGGTCTACCTGCATATATACTTCCTTTTCTAAAGTGTAGTATTTCTGAGATTCTTTTAGGGGCTATGCTAACAGCGCTCGTCTTGTTTAATTCTATTCATGAGATGATACTGGTTGCCAGTTACAGCATTAGCGATGACTGATGAAAGTTTTGTGGGTGTAGTTTTGTATTTGGTCCCTCATCTTTTATTTTCTTTGTCATTTTCTGTCATAGGTGAGGTCACCTAGCGTGCGTACACTTCCTTCACTAATACAATTGACGTTACTAACCTAGGTGGGCGATGGAGCTGTAGAGGTGGACGCTGCTCTGGGTCGCATCAGGGTGCGCGCTGTGCCTCTTCCTAGCGCAGTGACAGACCTGCTCTTCCAGAACAGTGATCTCCTCTCCACGCTGTCTGCTCAGAGCAGAACCATCAACACGGCTGGAGCTGCTGTGGCGCAAAGTGGCTTCCTTAGCAAACACAGTGATGCTTTCAATTCCCAAATTAATTCTCCCAAGTTACTGCAAAGTCTGTTAACAACTGATCTAGAAAAGGGTTCTCTTGATGTCACACAAAATGAAGCTCCCAAGTCCGATGTAGAGTCTTTTTCAAAAGGAATTCAAGAATCTGGTTCCCATGAAACGGGTAACTCTGTTTGTGATTCTTCTTGGAACGAAAATTCAAGCAATGGAATCTCAGTTTGTGCATCCGCTCTGAATACAAACAATAACTATCCTACCAAATTGAATGAAGGTGATAACACTATTGATTTAAACATCTCTGTTGTACCAATGGACAATTCTTCGCAAACTTTGGAAGTAAATGAGGCTTCCATAGATATTAACACTTATCCTGCTTCGAACTGCAACGAATCGACCGGTACGACTGACACGTTTCCTGTTGGTCCATCCCCATCCAATCAGGGCTTGACACGTGAGACTCAGGCGTCTCTTGTTCATCTCAAGAAGAAATTGGCCGAGGCCTTTGCTGCAGCTGGAGAGGAGTGGGTTGGGGCCGAAGATCAGATGTGGGTGGTGGGGCCTCACTATTGTGGACCTAATGTGCTGCTCAACAGAATTGAGGGCTACAAAAACAGACCTTCTATTTGGATGCACAAAGCTTCCATGCCCGCCTCGCCTCTCAGCTCGATGGACCACGCCCTCGTCACTGGTCAGTGTAATAGATTTTTATTCCCTTACTTTACATAATTATTCAGAGGTATTAATACAATTACTTTTCTATCGAGTGGTTTTAACTGAAATAAAACAGCCTTTTTGGTGAAATCTTTTAATGGCTGTTGCTACTGCTACGGTAAATTAGAATATAATAAAATAGAATGAGGCGATAGGAACGAGCCTTTTGTCCCATTCTTGGGTCGTTACCCAAGTCCCATGCCGTTATTCTAGTCAAGCGATGGTCATACACAAACTGACCGCCACGGCAGCGGGTCTCGAACCCGAGTCTTCTCGTATCGCAAGCGAGTCGCTCACCAGTCGACCAAGCTGGTGGTGATCAATTAAAGCCTGGATAATGGTACAAAGTAATTACTAAAACTGGACTGCGATCGTTGCCTTCAATTTAATCGCTATCCATGCTAATGAGCATGGATTGTTTAAAAGGTAATTTGTTGGTGAGTGATTTAAATTTCAGAAGGAAAAATCATTTTCGAAAAGAAACTACGTAACATCAATATTTACGACGCTCGTTTAAGGAATTCGATATTACCTTGTGGTCTCAGTTAAACTTCGTTTAAAAGAAGTTCTTTTGAAAGTGGAAGCTCAAAACCTAAGCCTGCAGTTCATTCTGTAAAATAGGGCTTCCAAAAGACAAGAGTCAGGAATTTGTATCTCTTTTAAGTCTGTGCTGTGTGAGCGTATTAATCGGATGTAATTTTAGCTGTGTTGTGCGATCGTAGTAATAGGATATAATTCCAGCTGTGTTGTGCAATCAGAGTAATCATAACAAAAATTCCAGCTGTGTTGTGCGATCGTGGTAATAGGATATAGTTCTAGCTGTGTTGTGAAATCAGAGTAATCATAACCACCAGCTTGGTCGACTGGTGAGCGAATCCGCTTGCGAGCGGGAAGACCCGGGTTCGAATCCCGCTGCCGCCATGGTTGACGCGGCTAGAATTACTGCATAGGACTTGGGTAACCGAATAATTATCGAAGTAATTATCCTACCCAAGAATGGGCCCGAAGGTTCGTTCCTATAGCCTCATTCTATTCATAACAAAAATTCCAGCTGTGTTGTGCGATCGTAGTAACAGGATATAGTTCCAGCTGTGTTGTGCGATCGTAGTAACAGGATATAGTTCCAGCTGTGTTGTGCGATCGTAGTAACAGGATATAGTTCCAGCTGTGTTGTGCGATCGTAGTAATCTAAAGAACAATTCAGGTTTCCAGTTGTGCTGTGCGGGTGGATCGCTGTGTGAGGAGCCACTGATGGGGACTTGCTTTGTGGTGGAGGAGTGGATGCCTCCTGAGACTGCTGGTGCTGCGCTGCCCCCCGGCAAGGTGAGGGATGTCCTCTGTGAGGCATTATTCTATTGGTTCTCTTGGCTCATATTGTCCTTCTGCTTATAAGGACTTCTTTATTTTATTAGTTCTGCATAGAAATTACCCGTCATATGTTCACCAGTACTTGAACTTTTCTTTCTTCTCAAATCACTTTCTCGCTCACTTTTTACTACACCATTCAATTGTTGTGTGTGACATTACTCACCACATCTGCGGTGAATCGCTCCCACTTTTTATTTACATTGATGTTCATTACCTCTCTCTGGCTCGTAATAGCTTCTCAAATATCTTGGTAACTAACACTTCATCGATTCCGCTTGTTCTTCGATTTAATATTTATTTTGTACATTTTTGACATTAATTCTCACCTCTGTCGAAACATGATGGGTTTTCACAACTTTGTAATCTGTGTAACTATATGGAAGGGTTCAGCAGAATAAAATGGTGTCATAACTTGTGCAGTGTTTATGTAATAGCAAAATATTCGGCCACCATTTCTTTTCAAAAGTTTAAATCCTTTGAGGAATAAATTCTGGAGACGTCTTAATCGAACCTCTGAATATTGTATCATTCGTGTGCTAAAACATCCAACATTCAGTTTAGCGATGATTGTGCTAGAAATTTGCGAAAACGCATCATATCACTCTCAGAACTGATTAGCATTTCGCCTTCTGTCGTGTTCATGCACAACCACCTTGTAAGCCTATGTTGCTGGTCATACTGAGTTGCACTATCTTAAATTTTCCAAAGTTTGGCTTACGTGCAAGTACATGGCATGTGTCACATTCATGATAACCCTGTCTAGATAACTTCCCTTTTGTAGATTCTATAGACATCACATTTCAAACTTTCTTTTTGTTTAGGTAATGGCCATTTCGAAAGAGCTGTTCCTGAGTGCGTTCGACGAACAACCTCGACGTATGATGGTGGCAACGTACAGCTGTGTGGTGAGCGTCAACACGGACGTGGTAGGGCGCGTCTACTCGGTGCTGGGCAGACGCCACGGCAGGATCCTGCATGGGGACATAACGGAGGGTTCAAGCGCCTGGAATGTCACTGCCTACCTCCCAATCGTGGAGAGCATCGACTTCGCCAACGAGCTCCGCAAAGCGGTCAGTCTTGCTGCTATTAGCGAGTGCTTTCCTGTTAAATTTATTGGTCTCAAGAATCTTGTAATAGTGTTGTAACTGTAAAATACATCACAGATTTCGATAGGATGGAACTTGTGAGTAGCCAAAGGCGAGAAGACATGCTCAAATTTTTCTAAGAGGATCACCTAGTTCTAACTTTTAAATGGACGTTCAATAAAAGTAGACGCGTAGCTCCTTAGATTGAAATCTTACGTTTGAAAGTTTTTTTACATATTTATTTAATGAAGCAAAATTTGACAGTATTATGAATGATAAATATGTTATTTAAATTCTATGTTACTTTTTCGGAAATTTTACAGTAACGAATTTAAGCCACGTTTTTTCTACTAAGGCTGTTTTTAGTGTTTTTCGTGAGCGGGCTCGAATTTAGTTGTTTTTGTAAGATCTGCGTACACCTTTCTGTGCTCACTATCTCAATTGTGTGCACACGAGCCCGTTTATGCTTCTTTTTGTACGCTCATGAGGACTGGATTAGCTTTTGGTTCATCATGAATCTACTGGATCGTTTGTACATGTATTGTTCGTTTTGCTTTCAGCTGATTTGTCTGATGAGAATGTTGGATCCACTGTTGACTCATCTATTGGACCTACTGTTAACTCGTGTATTACTCAGAATGATGGAAGCAGTACTGACTCGTGTATTACTTAGAATGCTGTTTAACTGCTCACACTGGCATTGAGGATTGGCATATCAACGGCTTCGTGGTATCGAGATTTATTCTTCGGTCATAGTTTTACCGCGTGCATAATTGATACTGAATGTACTTAGGTAATTATCATTCATGCTTGTCTTTCATTTGACTCATACTCGAGTATCGAAGTGTCGCTGTTTGCACCAATCATTCCGTATTCTCTTCCTTATAAAATTGGGATTTCATCCTTTTTCAGACGTCAGGGGAAGCCCAGCCACAGCTGGTGTTCTCCCATTGGGAAACCCTGGATGTGGATCCTTACTGGGACCCCTGCACGTCTGAGGAGCTCAAACACTTCGGGGAGAAAGCGGACACGGAGAATCTTGCGAGGCAGTACATGAATGCCGTCCGCAAGCGCAAAGGTATCAAGGAGTACGGCAAAAAGCTCGTCGAATTCGGTGAGAAACAACGTACTCTCACAAAAAATAAATGAGTTCCTCATATGTGTTCTTTATTCCGAGATTTATTTTTATGTATTATGTTAATGCCAAAATGTTTATGCCTTTTTTACGTCGCGATTGTAGTTGGAATTTAGCTTTCAACTTTGCAGACACATGCAAAAGGCTAAGCATGACTGTAGAGTTTAAATTTCAGCGCACCATCAAAATTTTGGACATAGGTATAATATATATTGATGGTGACTGTTTGTCGCCTTCAAAGAATATTTTCGTCTCTGAATTTGTGGTAATTGCTCTAGTTTGTTAGTGAAGCTCTAATTACTTCACTGTCATCTGGATAGTTGCGTTGACACTCTTATTGCCTTTGTTGTTTCTTGAAGAGAGAAAGGCATATGAAGTCATTCATCCAGCTGAAAAAAACATGGATTTAAATAGATTTAAAGCTACACACCTACCTCAGAGTAAATAAATAAACATTCGTATAATTTTCTGAGTCGAATGGAAACCTTCAATTCGAATTTTCAGTGAAAGAAGCATTGCGATAATACGGGACAACTACAGATATTACGATTTTTGTTCTAGTGAAATTTTGACCCAACGACGTTAATTCAGCGAACCATTTGGTCCCGTTTACTTTTTACTCTCTATTCTAGTTCGAAGTTTTGGATTTTCAAACTCAAGCTCTTTAGTCCAATAAAAGCAAAGGTAGTAGAAACTAGCCCATTTACTCGCAAAGTATTAAATTCTAATATTTTCCTTTTTAAAGAAAACATTGTGTTGAACAATGGTGATGAAAGTTTAGCAGTGACAGACCTGTTCTGATGTAAGTTCTCTTGACGTTTTCACACGAAACAAAACTTTTTAATTATTTTAACCTATTTTGAATTATTTTGTACGTAACTATACTAAATTCATGGCTTAAACACGGTTTACGATCAATTAACAGACACTTACATGGAGCTCTGTAGAAATTTGCCTGAAGAGGACCACAGAGCGCTAAATTTGTGTCTCGCTTTGCACAGCCAGGAACTGTTACCAAAAGTGTAGCTCAAAGCAACAAAATAATGAAACTAGAAGAATAAATAAAGCTATGAAGACACTTGTGGAATCGATGGTTGTGTTGCTTGCACGGTACACTGCCTACTTTCAAAAGAGAGAGATCTAGGAAACTAAAGATATACGAAAACTAGATAGACATAAAATAACTCCATACACAAAAAATAACAGCCAAATACACAAAATACAAAAAAATGATTGACACAAACTATAAATAACTTTTAATAAATTCCTGCTACAAACATCACCGCTTGCGTTGTTAGTAGCAAAGTTTACCACGAAGGAGTGTTAATTCCTTAACGTGACCTGTCCAGAATAGGCACCACCTGCAACCTTTTAAGTGGAGCTGAGCTTTCATTGAAAGATACACCCCAGTAACGCTTCTTCTTGTGCCATATTTTTTTAATATTCTTGTTTTGGTAGAACGCCTTAACGATACAGCAAACTCGAAACTCGTGTAACTACTAGTGACTGCAGATCAGTGGATTGCTAAGATACAAGTTCAAAAAGCGGCTTACGTCGTTCACGATAATAACCTGAAGGTGTGACTAAAAGTGATGATGTTGGATGGGTGAGAAAGGTGTAGTAGACGTGGAGGTGTGGATTAATAGATTAATTAGCTAAGTGCTTGGGAAGACAAATATCAACATGATTATTTTTTGGACCTAACCATCGTTTTTTCTGAGTTTAAAAGTGTAATGACTGTGATCGCAATCAATACTTCGGTTAACTGACGAACAAGAATGCGCAATTTCACTTTCTATTGGTATAAAGTAAGGGAAATCAATCACCTCTAAGGGTCAAAATATATTTGTCTGTCTATCGATAGAGACAGAATATTAAAGTGATAATCGAAGTTCAATATATAGATGAACCGACATTAGAATTTTCATCGAACCCGATTGTTCATTTTTGGCTGACACTGATATAACAGCAAAATTGGTCGGTACTCTACTGATACCGTTATTTTTCAGGGTTAATGTTTTTTTATTGAAATTACCTACGTTATTAGTGTGAAAACTTGGTGTGTATGGTAATACTTTTTGTGGATCATATAAATCACCCAGTGATTGTAATTGAAAGGTTATATTAGGTTTAATTTTACAACCATAACAACTTTTAAAGTATTTTATCGAAAGCACTAATCTCCGGAGCGATGAAAAGTTGAAGAATGCTCAGAATAAGAGACACTTATATAAGAATTGAATAACAAAATCTCTTGTCTTCACGGGAGAAGATGATCATTTTAATATCTAGTGTTTGTGATATACCTTCTCATATTCATTAAAATACAAATACTTCTGTCGCAGCCTAACGAATTTATGACAATTCGAAAAGTGATAATCCACGTGGACATGAAATGAAATAGTCCCTCAGCAAAATCGGTTTTCAAATCTGAAAATGAATTAATACTTATAGGTGAGCATCAATCTCATACGAACCGGCGTCACGCAGAAATGCCGTAGCAACAACTAATTTAAAAAAAAAGGATTGAAGCGCTTACCCTTGTTCACACATGTATTCACTGTTGATTCCAAGTTAATGAGAATTTACAATGGGCATAGGTTTTGGTCAGTGGTGAAATAAGCTTTCCTTCCGTTCGGACAAGCCTTGTAGTTTTTTATTCGGTTCAATTTCACGAATACACTCAACCATATAACATTTGTATAAATAAAAGGGTGATTAAAATGTGTTCTGGTATTTCTTCCTCATGAAGGAATAAAGCTGTATTTAATGGAATTGTTCTTTGTGAACTGGGAAATGTCGACCATGTAAACCCATTTACAATACAATCACTTCTCAATATTTTTAATTGAACTGATGGTTCAGCGAAGTAATAGATATTATACTTCGATGTTTCTTTAATTGTTTTCTGTTCTGAAAATATTACGTTGAAATCTTACGAGACGATGGTCGCAAGTAGCACACGCGGTTAGCGGTGTTTGTTTCATTTATTCAAAACGGCTTCAAGGAAGTAAAATTTGAATGCGAATAAGAGTTTGGCTGACTCTAAAGTGGACCAAATTCATTCGTCCATTGAATTGGGAGAGCTCAGAGGTAACAATGCAGAGGACAACAGTCTCCGATAAATTTGATGACTTTACTCCTAATGACGCCGGGTATTTTAGGAAGGAGCTCAGTCTTGTTTACCAAAATTTTCGAACTCTAAATTAACCCACGGAAGAAATTTGCTGCGATATATTTATCGGCAAATTATTGTTCTGGAAAATTTCTACTTCTCCAATGTAGATTAGAAGAGTATTCCATCCTTGAAGGTATCATACTATCCAAAAGCATATGAAAGAGAGGAGGGTTGGCTCTCTGGGAACTTTGTCATTCATTGACACTTTACCTTCCGATCTAATCATCTACTGATCATGTGTTGTGGACTGCCTCAATTTCTGTTCCATCGAAATTCATAGTGGCCATGTGGTTTCACGGAAGAAAATTCGCCACCTACTTCGTTTATGATAGTCTCAATTCATTCACGGGCTCAGATGGGTTAATTTTGCATTTATCCAACGTTGAGACCCTCATGTCTTGCTCTCATCGATCGACAGCTGCCATTGAATTTGGAGGTTCAGTTTTCTCGCACATTAATAAGTAGAGAGTTTGTCACGACTTCCCTCTGACATTTTTCTTAGTACTTAAAGTATCACTGTCACAACAGTTAATTATCCTATAAATTCCTGACGTTCACACGTCACCGAGGTTTTTGCGAATTTGATTCGGATTTTATGACTCGTAGATTGATCGTATAGCTGAGCAAAAGTACGATATAGTTCACCTACATTAAAAAATTACTGTTTTAGTACCTAACAATTACAGCACTATTATTGATATGAAAATTAAGTTATGCGAAAAGTATAAACAATCAAATTAGAAAATCTGGGTCGATATTTCATTGTTCTACTCTGCATATTATTTTTGAAAGTATCTGCTCGCGGTTCACCTTTTCTCAAGATCTTGTAGTTACTATGAGGGAGACCGATTCACTTTTATTATCCGACTTTTTTTGATATTATAAATTTTCTGCCCATACATGGGATTGAATTTTACTGTTAAGAGAGTATTTTACTTAGCCGGCATCCTGCTCCTTTTCCCAACATGTTGAGAGAAAAATATAAAAGTACTTCCAGTGTGTTTCAATTTTTGTTAAATAACGAAATTTATTGATAATTAATAATGATTAATTAACGAATTAATAATTCATGTTAAATAACGAAATTATCCTCATGGTACAGAACTTTTGTCTGGTTTTAACGAACGTCAGATAAATTTTCGGCAACAGGAGGTGGTGGTGTTCGGTGCCACAAAGAAAGATGGGAGGGAAAGTTTGTCCCAGAATGTGTCTAAGGATATGAAGTGAAATGGAAAGGGATAAAGAGAGGAATACAAAGATGAGCGTTGCGCATATTTGAGTGGTAGAGATCCATTCATGTCTGTTGTTCCCTCCATTGGGAATCTCTGCACGAGAAGTACTATAAATGATTCTTATCCACGATACCAAAAGTTTACATGCATTAGTGAAATTGAAATTGTTCAATTTCAGAAGCCTTCAAGTAAAAAACAAATATTAATTCTCTTCACAATATTGGTCAATATTCACAGACGAGAAATGGTTTCATTTAAAGCAAGATCTTAATCGTCTGAACAAAATATATTGAAGAATTATGAATTATTATGGAGGCAAAGAAGTAAAGTCAGGTCCAGCAACTGTAAACAGTCGAGTGCTACCAAAGAATTATTGAAACACATGTCGAGATGTACCTTAATTTCGTGAAGAAAAATTCTGGTCAAGTTTGATATCAGGTGCTAATGAGCAAGAGCATTGCTATCAACAGTACAGTTTTCTTACACTGCTCCAATGAATGTTGCGATTTTGTCTGGCCAATTTTTTGATCAAATGATCAGCCGCCGATTAAACAGCCTAGGCACGTGCATGGCTCCTCAACTTTTCGTTTGGGGGAGATGAAATCCATTGCTCATCAACACAAGCCATCGATAGTTAAAAAATTAAAGAAACTTGCAAGCAAAACTACCGCAGAAATATGCAAAGGAAAAGTTCGTCGTGCCGGTTCAGCTTCAGCCATAGAAATGAATCCCAATTTAGGTTTTTCCATCTAGTACAGTAAAACTATAAAATCTACTCTCCTAAAATATATTTCTAAGATTAACCGTTTAAAATGTTGCATGGCATAGATTTTATACAACGGTTAAGCTACAAAACTTGGCAAACACCATTCATCTTTGCAATTATTAATCTCAGTCAATAAAAGGAATTTGAAAATAAATATTATTTTGGATTTTAACATCTGCGGAACTCACCAGCTTTCATATAAATAAACCATCATCACAAATATTGATAATATATATTTCAAAACTGAGAATATAAAGCAATTGTGCAGAAGTTAGTGTCTCCGGATTCCCTCACAATGAATCTCGTTCTTGGAGTAATGACGACTGATGCGGGGAGTTCATACAATTGAACTATTTAGGATGAACATTTTACATGTGTCAGTTTCTCCAACACTTATGTTCGACCGTCAACTACTGACCGCTAGAAATACGAGCTTATTTTTGTAGTAAGTGATGAATTATATAGTACTAGTGCGTTTCTTTTCAATCTTTGAAGCATTACTTATATAAGGCCTTAACTCAACATATAAGCTACGCCCATCTTGGTTTTGATCGATGCTCTTAGCGCAAATGCTATAAGGCTTCCAGTAAATTCTGAAATCTTTTGCTTGAAGAATTTTCGAATTTTGTTGAAAGCTTGTCCAGCAAAGCCTCACTTTAAAATGGTAGGTAAATGCTAAGTGAATACTTTGAATAAAAAATGAAGCATCGACATATTCAAGCTGACTGTACAGTGATGCTCGAACAGTTTTTAAGCTGAAATGATGGCCTAACAAGAGTTGTGCAAGTTTGATCATGTTTTGCTCTTTTCTATTATTGAGCAGATGATAAATGCAGCTTGTTTATTTGAAGAATTGTTTGCAAATCGAACTATGTGGCATCAATCTTATATTAAAATGTTATAATTGTTATCACCGTGTCGTCAAACTTTAACGTAGTTTATATACATTCTTCAATATTTTATGATGGATTTTGTGCGTCATTAAGAATTAAAATTTCGTTACCGTGTGAGCGTATCGTCCAAAATTGCAACGCAGAATACGAGGCTGTCAACGAGCATTTGGAGCTTTTACTGTGTCATCTGAGCCGGCTTTTTAATACAAGCGCATTAATGGCTTGAAACTCGAGATGCACTTCTGCCAGTTTTTTATTGATGGAACTAAATCATCCAAAATTTGTTGAACTACTAAGTTGTTCCCTTTACTTCGTGGTGCACTTTTTGACACAATAATTCTTACTTATTTTCTTTTTATACATTTTTTGGATTTTTTATTTTCTTGAGTTTGTGAGTATTTATTGTAATTTGAGACACACTGATTAGACTCGTTTTTCTTGTGGAATCAACAGTAAACTGAAGAACAAATTGAAAAACGATTATACATGATTGAAGGTTGAGTGTTATCTAATTCCGTTCCAATTTCTTTGTAGAGATTTAAATTACTTGTTGATTAGATTGGGTGGGTTAGGGTAGGTTTGCGTAAGTAGGATGGGTTACGGTAATTATTCTAGGTTGAGTTGTGTGGGTAGTTAATATTTCCCTGAGGTTCGCCTTGATCCAGTGTGGGCATTAGCAATGATGATGATTCCTACAGTTACTGGGTGTTATCGAATATAAAACCGATAAATAGAAAATCTCTTAAAATAAAATGACTGATAATAAATACCAGGTTGTAAAGTTTTCTGATTCAAGACCGTATTAGACAACTTCTGGCACAAGGCATGAATTAAAATACTTATTTCTCGTCAAGAATCAATGGCCCTGAAACTTCAGAGAATCAAATATAAGGGAAATTTATATCTCAAGTAAGACCACGATTTTCTTCACCTTGTGAAATTTCATTCACTGAAATCCTCAGAATAACTTGCATGTCGCACAAACACGAATACTCCTTTATTGCTTTAAGTTTTGTTTCTCTTGTGTGAAAAAGACAAGACTGTCTTGACGTTGTGTGGAACGATGCAGTGCCTAGGTGATGTCATCAGCTTAAAGCGTCCTTGTGCAACTTCTGTCGTTAGTTCAACTCTGTATCATAAATGTAATGCTCAAAGTTTTTTTTTTCTGCTTCACCAACAATTGCATTTCGCAAGCCAATTCCCGTAATCTCACTGAGAGGAGCAATTTCTATAGTGTAACTAAAGAACATTCTAACTGAAGATATGGTCTTAAGATAAAAGTGTAACGTTTACAAAAAGTTGATTATATCAAAATTGGATTTTTTGTTTGTATCCATTAAAATCCATACAATGCTGTATAGATACATCTATCATAAATCTCTGGTAATTACAAATTTTGTGGTTACCAGAGATTTTGTGGTTGTTCCTGAATCGTGAAAGCGACCGCATCATAGTTTTCTTTATTTATCAATTATTTAATGTGCGTTGAGCCACGTTGCGATTAAATGAGTTTATTAACCTAGGTGTAATTGAATTGAACTCTACGATGCTAAATGTCTTAATCTCCACACGGGGAAAATTGAGGTTATAACTCGCGTATTATAACGCTCAAAAACTGACATTGGCCTCACGCATTAACCAAGCATTAGGGTCTTAAGAACGAGCCTGCAGGACTTTGGGCACTGCTCTTTTACAGAGGTTATATTGGCACGACTGATATATATTATATCACAATTTCTCACGTATTACAAAATCCCTCTAGGAATGAGTAACGATGTTATTAGTTTCAAGTATGGTGTCCAAGAATGAGTCACCCTACATTCAACATTTTAAATCCGTACAGGCATCCAAGAATAATATTTCTATAATGTAGTAAACATTTTGCAATGATTCAAAACAGCTCTGTGTAAGATTTGTTGCAGTTATTGGGATGTTTCTAATAGGAGTGTTGAATGGTCATCTCTATTCTCTTTTTGGCACATTTTTGACATACCCTAAAGCAAACGACGTAATACGATTCATGTATAGAAAACCCAAATCTTTTAGAAGGCAAACATGTTTCGTTGAGTTTTAAACAACGCTTTGCTGTGAAGTTTAACTGCCTCTGCTACTTTTAACTACGTGATCAGTGATGCAGTAAATGCAGTAGTTTGATCTAAATGGCAGTTCAAACCTGGCAGGTAATGTAGTAAATACTATAATTTAGCCTAAATAACGGGTCAAACAGTGTTGATTTAGAGGGTGGGTTAATACAAGCAGCACGGTAGGATTATTCGCATTGAGCATCATCAAATTCAAATAAGGTGATGCTTCCACTGAGAAATTTCAAGAAGCTCGCTCGAATGAGTAAGAGGCTGGTTAATCCCATTAAATTTCCTTCGTCCCGTATGCTTTGTAAAGCTTGCCCTCGAGGAAGGCTGTGCATTTCATTTTCACAAGAGACTTGGCTCTGACCTGCAATGCAGCGCCTGATTTTGTTGTGATTAATGTGCAAAGCATACTCCTGTGTCTGAAAACATCACTAAACAGTATTTACTTGAAGATCACTTACACCCGCCTCGAAAGATTAGGATCATGACTATATGACTCATTACTTTACAATGGTGCTCTTGAAAATTTGTCCCACAAATCTTTGAAATTGAAAGAATCCATGGAATTGAAATGAAATAATCTTTCAATGAGCTCCACATTGCTCTTATTTCGACTGAACTACGGAAATTCACGCTCATTTACTCGTCAGTTGTGACAAATGTTGAATAATTTCTCATTTGACATAAGTTAAAAAAAAATAATGACTAAATTATGCTCGCAGCTCGGATTTTCTTAGAAACATTAAAAATAAACGATTTCAATCACCTACGTTATACTTACAAGAATACGCGATTGTTATTTTTTGTAAATATTTTTTGCAACATGTGTTATTGTATTTCAGTGACCAGGTAAGTCATTGATGTCTATTTTTTTACTTTTCAACTTCATAGCACATTTAAGTGAGAAAGGACTGGGCCATACTCCTTCCATGTATGAATCACATGCCATTAAAATCAATTGTGACTATTAACTAAAAAGTTTACTATATGAAGACAAAGAAAATTCACAATCCGTCATAGAGAAATACGAAGCTTCGTCAATCCAAACAATGTTTTAAGAATTTTTCCAATTGTCTTGAGTGAGTAAGAGAACAAGGTTCCATCTCTCCGTTATTACGCGCTCAAAAGCTCTAAATTAAAACAAACAAGCAAAAAATTAAAAGTAGTTTCCCGAGATACAAGACCATCTTTATGGTGAACAGCTATCAAGCAAAATGTTGCGTACTAAAATATAATAGTGAGGAAGAAAAATAGGCTTGAATAAATTCAGCTACATGGTTTGAGCTTTAGTTCAGTCTCATTGAAGTTTGCTGAAAAAACTAGGATTAAAATTCATTTGGATCTAAACGTGTCTCGAAAAATCCCTTAACTAGCTTTCAATCATTAAAAAGAAAGGAGACGGCATTACGTACAAAATATAACGGTTTGCTATTTGCAGAAGACACGCTACTCTGCATTGCATTTAGATGGTATTTCAAGTTCTAGAGACCTTCTGAAGAACAAACAGTTTGATGACAGAAGACATTTAAGCAACATTGTGTGCTAATGAAATACGAGAGAAAATTTCAGTTTATTTGTTAGGACTTCAAAGAGTATTTTTTGATTCCTGTACACAGAATAGAACATGACAACAGAAACAAGAAGAGTGGTCCATTCTTAGGTTACTACTTAAGTCTTATGCTGTCTAAAGTTAATCTTAAAAATTAAATATAAAGTGTTCGGTGACTAGGACCCATCTGATGCGACGTAAAATGTGCGGAACTATATCAGATAAATAATGAAGAATATTTGTAGCTAGTATTGTAAAAAATGCCCAAAAGGGCTGTAAAAGATGTTTGGATTTTGCCAATGAATATCACGAAAGTATGTTTCACCTCACTAATTCTTTACTAGTTAAGAGCAAAAACTTAACTCAAATACCAATGCTTTAAGATTCCTTTTTACCATACCTTTTTCTGAATGAACCCAATAAGGTACTTATTATGAGTGTACATCTATCGTACAATACAGTCGGATTATGCACAAAGCATCTTTCTCGTACGCAAGACAATAGCCGTTTTATGAAAGAAGTTTATCTGATAAACACAGCGAGGCACCTGAAGCTTCTTCCGCATGTCTTGTTTTCAGCACGCATTCTACTAGCCTTAAGTTTTCTCCGACTATTAAATGCAAGCTTTAGTTCTAAACGGAAGATAATTCCGGTAAAATGTTGACTATGCATGCTAGTTCTACACTCTTATTAACCATCGTTTCATAAAAAAGAATTTGTTTACTGACCAAATACGCGCACATATGTATGTGTCTACCAATAATAAATTCCTCAATAGATTACGCTGCACTTTCTGGATATCATTTCATGAACCTCTGCCACCGTTAATAGAAATATTGAAAGCGATCTCCCTACAAAGTAAATTGAAACACCTTAATGTTGTTCATCGTGTGCTTTAACATCAGTAGTAATTGTTGATACATTTCTTGCGTGATTAAAAGTTGAAAAATTTATCATTACTCACAGAGATTATACCACGAATATAAAATTACCTGCTCGAGACATATGAGAGATATTGTGTCAGGGACTGACAATGAAGATCTACAAACTTCAGTAATGCTCATTGCGTAAAGCAGGCTTTTGTGTCGATAAGTTTCTCTGTAAATACACAAAGACAAGAAGTTCTTATGCACTCCAAAGAGGCTTGGAAAAATGGTCGGACTGTTGACTTCATCACAAAGACAATTATAACTAACTACAAGTTTAGAGTATCGATGCCCGCCTACACTCAGAAAATATACTGAACTCTGCCAGACCAAAGTTAGATTCTTGTCTTCAAAGTTCGGTCCGTCACTGAAAATGAGACCTTCATTCTAATAGTGTTATATGTATTGAGTTTTCGTTTTTGTATTCCTGTTAAACTAAGTACGTTCACTATTCTTCTTTGGGTTATTCACGATTATTTTAAGAATTCGAATATATTGGCTAACTGATCACTGAAGGGTTTCGATGACGCTCATAAACACTTTTGGAGAGTAGAAAAATAATGTTCTTAAAAATTTTTAAATTGGAAAGTTTAAATTAAGCGTTATAAATCAAATACTTAACCACACGTTTAAACGAAAATATAGGTTGAATAGCACAAGTAAATCGACAAGATTGGCAAAATTAGTTTCACTATTCATAGAGAAAAACATACTTCAGCAAATTACACCTACAACAAGTCCGTTGCAGGAACGGTCAAATGTTTGATTATCTAAACATCTAACACAACCTAGCGATATATTCGCAATATCAATTAAATAAAAAATGTCAAAATATTTAGCCAGTTTTACAATTGAAAGAAAGATTTTACGATTCTGTGGATGGATTCCCTACTTCTTCAGTGTGTGGTACGGGCATCCGGAGAGGATCACTTTCAACTGATATTTAATTTATTCGTGCCGTACCTCTTCTTTACTGCTACTTAACCACACAACAACGCGTGATAATCACTTATAGACTTTGTTTTATATACATACACTTAATTTTCACACGCATCGTAAATTACTGTACAAAGGGACAATTACAGCACGTTGTTTGCTATGGTATTGCTATGACGGAACTCATACAATGCTTAGTGTAAGTGGTCTAATGTATGTACAGTTAGGCTACAGGCGTGTGGTTCCAAATGCTCGTTCTCAGTTCAAATACAACAAAGAAAATTTAGTTCCTTAGGTCGGGTACATTGCGTTATGAATAAAAGAAATCTTTCAGTCAGAAAGTCGGCACCTTCAAAGGCATTGTGCTTAATTTTGAAGGCAGAATTGCCAGGTGAAAGCTTTCAAAATCTAAAATTGTATCTGACAGGGTCATTCTAAAGCCACTGACGCTTGTGCTTACTTCTAATTTAGGAAATAATTATTTAATAAATGAAACCTCTCTGGGTTGTTGATTGTTGTTAGCTTCAAGGATTGCTTAGCTTAAAGTTATAAAAATACTTGCTTCTACGAAAACGAGTGCTGACGTAAAAATAGTTTGAAAATTTATCGAAGAAAAATTCCTAACTCATCTAAGATGCGTTACACAGCAAGTTCATCCATTTATTTTTGAACAGATCTAATTTCAATCCTAGAGTGCTAAGTACGTTATAAATTTCTTAGCTCTTTGCTGTGTAGTGATGACCATAGAGTGCCTCAACTTGCGGTGGTAGTTTACAACAGGGAAAAGGAAGTAACACATCAGTAACGGCAAGCTAGATCATGGGTTTCTTTAGCTGTTTGACAGTTTTGTTGTATTATAGGCATAATGTTTAATTCTAATTGTGTATTTCGTTCAATTCCATAAGTTGTAAGACGTTTTATATTGGAGACAAATTAGAGACGTGGGTATAAAACCATCTAAAATAAATTGAAAAAAACTGATTGAAAATTATCATTGTTATCGTAGAAGAATGAAATTCGTACAATATATAATATGCATAGAAGAAGTGTTCATGAAATGTTTTGATTTATATTCTGAGAATTGCACTAGAACTCTTGGATCATTATTTTGTCTCATCAGGAATGATATTTTGAAACTTGTATTTGCGTATCAGTCAGTTTAGATGTTGATTTTGGACTACCTACAGTGATGTTTTGTACTATATTTGGTACAGGATCTATTTCGACGTCAAAGTTTCTGATTCACGAAGTATAGTAAGTACTCGGGTTTTATATGACGAACGTGAAATATTGATTAACACATTCATTGCGATATGACCCACCGATGGGTCACTCAGGTTAGGTTCTGTAATTATTTTTAAACCTTTTTAGTGACTGTATGAGCAAAGTAAACATTTGCACCGGCTAGGCAACAGCGTTGACTGTGTTAAATATATGTGCATAAATTAGTTTTATCTTCTGTATATAAAATTTCTAATAGGGATTATAATGAACTTTCCATCATCGAACTTTACTGAGAGAGCATAGTAGATCTGTATTAAGTTTAGGTTCTCGCTCCTAATTGAAGGAGAAATACAAAAGTGAGTTTTACAAAAAATTAATCAGATCAAACTGATGATGGTCCGAATTTATGAATTGAAATACATTGAAGCAGATAAAAATTTTGACAGACACAAGTGAAAATAATTCTGAAAAATTGCCAAAAATATTGGGAACTAAATCACGTGAATGGTTAAACATGTTGCTATTTAATGGAAAGCGCAATCCCGCTGCAGTAATGAACAGATCTTTTTCTAAGCTCAGCAACGCTTGAAGAACGTTGATGTGCAGTGTAGTCGTACTGAGTAAACCCACACTGACTAGAGTCATTCAGGTGAATGACGCCGGTGTGTGATAAGAAAGGTCTCAACTATGAAACAAAAATAAAATGTCGGAAATGGTGAAAAAATTGAATACCAAAAAAATGTTAATATGGGTACAACCTAACCAACAATATTAAGGAAGGGAACTAAGTGCGGTGCACAAAAATACCTGAACAAATGGATGATGAAAATGAATTTCTTCAGTCTTTCAATAGATTTAAAGCAGTGCGTACGAAAGCGGGTTAAAACTTCTAAAAAAATCCAGCACATTGATTAACCTTATGAAGCAAGAAAAAACAATTTACTATCTTTATATGAACTGAATTTCATATGCTAGATACCAAGAAACCAAATTCCTACCGTCAATTTAAATTAAATTATATTTATATTAAAATCAGCCGTATTGGGGACTTATTGGAATACGCACCAAAAAAATCGGGGAAAGTTTAGAATAGAATTCCTTGGCGTATTGTTTATGTTAACCATTTTTAACATCATATTCTAATCTCCAGACAAGTTTACTCTGTAACATCTCCTATCACTCTTGTTCGCCTTACGAACACTTCAAATACCCACTTCACACAATATAAAAGGCAGTCTGCCCATCACCTTACAATCACCCTAAGGCTGTCAAGTAGGTGCAAAAAAGACAGGCTCGACTGATGCGTTTGAATCCTCTCATTGTGCCTGCGGCTGTGTGTTCCCAAAGCTTTCCTTGCAAAAAGAGCACATTTTTGCGCAGTGATTCCGAATTCCACATCACCTGACGTTGCATAGCCAATGATCGTCTGATCATTCTTTGGAATGTCCATCACCTCTGTTTTTTCCTAGACTCTTCAAGTGAATTTTGGTATGTTTTCCTGCTTGTTATACACCGTCATTTTGTGAACATTCATTTGCAGTCTCATTGTCCTGAATGGATTCCTAACTTCGTGATAATCTTCACACGAAATTGCATCCTATTTTTGGCCACTTTTTGTTTTCTAACCGAATTATTTCGATACGTCTAGACCATATAACATTAGCTTTTTATGAAGGGGGCCATCCTAAACCTTGAACAGATGATTGCACTCCGTATTCTTATCTTTTGCTTTCACCACTTTGTGTTTCCTTATATTTTATCAGAATTATTAGTGTTGGAGACCACGTTTATTCAGGCTACAGAGAAGAACCACTCAGCGATGTATTAATTTAGCACTACTTCGGACAATGTTTGTGCAGCTTTATCATTTGGGAGTATCAGCGAGTTATCTGTTAGGTGAGCTCATAAATGTCCTGCTCTTCAATAATCCGTAGACGGGAGTAAAAAATCTTCGCTTTGTTAGGTTCTTACAGAGCTGCTTCTGCTTTCTCTTGTTGTTCTCCCTGTACCTAGTTTACATCTTTGCCAAAATGTTGACTACTTTTGTAAAGCAAAAGTGTACTCGAAGTAACTTTTTGTTGCCATTTTTTTCGTGAAATAGAATCATAAGAAATCGTTTCATACTGTCTCTCTCTTGACAGTATGAAAATCAACAGGTGCACCCAACGTTTTGTCCTGTCGAATGTTTTGTCAATGAAGAGCTATTTTAGATCAAACGAAAAATTCTCAATACACTGAAAAGATACAATAAAAAATCCAATGCAATAAGAAGATGCAGTGTAACAGCATATTTTATTTGGCATTCAGCACACAATATAAACATATTTACCTCATATTTGCTACACTTCTTATTAAAAGTACTAACAAACAAACCCATACACACGTCTACCTTATTTAATATTATGAAAGATTTCTGTGCAGTATTGCATAACGTGTTTAATTTTTTACCCATCAATAAAAATTATTGAAATATTTTTGTGTATTTAAAAAACTCCACCTTTTTAATAGACTGTGTATCTTCACCCCTCTCTCTCTTTATCTCTCTATGTGTGTGTGTCTGTCCCATTACTTCCTATCTATTATTGAAGAAAATTATTGAACTGAAATCTGAACGAACGAGTATACATATATTTATTATAAGCATTGTATTGTGGACACCAAAACCGCTAAATTAATATAAAAGTTTTTTCTCTCGTTATTACCCTCCTTTACCTACACGGTCAGGTAATCGGTAGACAAGATACAGAATCGAAATTTTGAATAGATTTATTAGAAATATTCAAGTTCTGATAGTACCATCGGTAGGATTTAAAAATGTATTTTATTTCATAGATTTCATAGAATGTTATCACTTTTAAACCGTCGAATTTCCAAAGGTACTATTTAGGCAGTGTCATCGGTAGATATGATACAAACGGGAAGTTCTGTATGTATTCAGGCAAAATTTTCACTTGAATCGCAGTAGTTCGTCGTAAATCTTGATTATTAAACATTCGTCTTCATTATATCAAATTAGCCAAATAGAATCAAACTTATTACGCTATTATGGATCGGAAACCCCTAACTTCATCACTTTTTAAGCCGTTGAATTTCCTATGAAATCATATAGTGTTCAAATGAGTAGTACCTATTCATTGCACATTATTTTTAACATTACTGTAACCTGTTTCTATTTGAATACTCTACGGATTTTACAGCAAATATTTAACTATCCAACCCAATGTTTCAATTTGAATTTACCTATAATCTGACATTAGACAGATAAAATACATTTTATATCGAGCGTTTAATTCTATTTCACGTGTGCAAATGTCATGACTCTGTAGAAATTTAATGAATTTTCATGAATATGTTGAGTATTCATCTAGATCTGGCGCGTGTTGGAATAGCTTAACGTGCACAAGTGTTTTCAATAGAATAGAATAGAATAGAATTAGGCTATAGGAACGAACCTTGTGGCCCATTCTTGGGTCGGATAATTACTTCGATAATTATTCGGTTGTATACCCAAGTCCCATGCCGTATTTCTAGCTGCGTCAACCATGTCGGCAGCGGGATTCGAACCCGGGTCTTTCCGCTCGCAAGCAGATTCGCTCACCAGTCGACCAAGCTGGTGATACCAGTCGACCAAGCTGGTGATTCATGCTACTTATGTTTCGACGTAATGGAAGAATTAATATGAGCACTGATCAGATGTAAACACGATATATTAAAACCATTCCGCTATATAATAATACACAGTTTGTTGCTTGCTTGCTTATTCCGTCTCCCTGTCACGCTCTGAAGGATTTAGATAGGAGGAAATTCGGTAGGGTATACATGTATTGTAAGCATTGTATTGTGAATACAAAAAGCACATACTTCCATGTTGAAACTTTCCCGCAAAGTCCTCGTTTACTGGCAAATCAAACGTATAAATTTAGTAAAAAACACGTGAATTTTCACGTGTGGGTCTATTAGTTTCTATATAAATTTAGAAGCTCAATTTAATTAATCCATCTAAAAGCTGTCGTGCTCGACGCCAAACACTTTCGAGACTGTGTTCAGGCATAATAAAATGCACAGATGAATTGCTTTGGGAAATTGTTCCATTGTACTTGTTGAAGAATGATCGTAATGTATTTTGGTCATATCTCAAAGTCGGGGTTCAGAATAGACGTACGTTACCGTACATGAAAAGTGACATTTATTTATTTATTTATTTATTTAATCTTCATCATGACTGCTTCAGAGGCTTGTTAAAGTTCCATTATTCTCGACACATAAGATTTAACTCGAAATTTTACCACGTCGTAAAATTAGATTCTATGAGAGAATAGGAATTTCCAAGACTGTTGTTTAATGGTAAATGCTTCATGAAGTTGAAACTGTCAGGACCGATTTAGCGAACATCGTATTTTCCGATGCATTTTTCCAGTATAAATCTCAAAGGACTGCGCTTCATCTATGAATGAACGCTGATGTATTCAAGTTAACCCATTCCCTGACATGAGAATTCTACCAGGACACAGTTGCTCTTGAGCTGTAGGTGAACGATCTAAAGGTCGTTCGTAGTTTCGTGCAATTTTTTATGAAAGGACCCGCAAATTTGCATCTTCAAATCCATGTGCCAGAGAGCTTCAAGAATCATGAATAACATCTAACTTCAAAACAAGCCTCGGTGTTTAGGCAGCTCAAGGCACAACATCGTGCCGTCGTTTCTTTCTAAACTGGGGAATTTGATGTGAAGCAGTTTTGAAAGGTGAAAGACTTAGATGAATGGACTGGAATCTGTGGACTACGCTGTAATTCTGGAGTTCTTTTGAATGGGGAATTATGACAATTTGTTCAATATCGCAAAAACTGAGCACTCTACTCATAAATAACGCTTACGATGAAGAATGTTATTGTTATGTATAACAATTTTTCCTCGCTGAAAAGTGAACAGGATGTTGTTCATATAAGATAAACATCATTTTACTACTTATAACTAGATATATACTTCATCGGATTAAAAATTCGAAAATTTTGGAAACGTATTTCTAGCTAATCGATCAGTTTGATTTCGAAAGTGTTCCATTGCGTCGCTACTTTAAAGGGATTAAATACTCCCATTAGGAAATTTTAAGAAGAGATATCAGATACATGAACATAAATACGACTAGAAACTGAAAATTTAATGCAAATATTATTTTTATTGAATTTTTGTTTGAATTTACCAAGGTATCATTTCAATTAGTGGTTGGTCATGATTCATAATGTGTATTCCGTATCCTGAATTATATGAGGCCTTTGCAGCTTTATTAAATGAACCATGTGCATCCTGAAAGCTTTAAAAGTTGTAATGCAATACTTGGTATTGGTAAAACTCTGATAAATCAGAATTTTACTCGCTTGTTTTTAGCCATCAACTCGAGCCTTTAATAACTTTATGAGAAGTGTCATTGACTAAGACACACTTGAATACAAAAATATGGTGCTAACATGGATATGAAGTTGATACGGCTCCTTGAGTGCAATTTAATCTTTCAATTAATCCACTAGTGAAGACTTGATTTCGCCACAAGCTTTCTATAGACTCAGACTTCAGAAAGACAGGTGAAGTGGTCATTAGCCTGAGAGACCTAAAATTTATTTTCTCAGTATAACTTACATAATAGCCGATAAAATGAAACAAATGATTAGTTTCACCTCTTTTGTAAATAACTGTTTCAATAGGCAATATTGCTACACTTTTTTGTGAATTTGCCTCCAAAAATATTGAATTAGTACTTTGAAATTTTACCCATATTTAAGATCTGAGTTGACACAAGCACTGTTGCTTTGTGTTGTGAATGTGTAGTTTGTCTGAAACTCTATATTGTAGCTATAAACATGGCACTGTTTTTATTTTTTTTAGGGTAAGAATCAATATATTGAATTTACGTGAATTATCTAATTTTTTCAAGTAGGATTCGCTGAATCCACGGAGTC
>VCRD01000239.1:134421-160684 GCA_006783055.1 Trinorchestia longiramus
GAATTTGGAGTGTGATATGAACACGAACTCTGTGAACAATTACTTGAAAACGATTGGGAATAAAAGTCGGTGAAAGCTTGGCGAGTGACCGAGTTAAACAGCTGAAATTAATGTTTCAAAAGAAAAAGCACTACTCACTCACAATTTGAAAGTTGAAAAGAAATTGAACAATTTAGGAAGCTCTGTAAAACAAAAAATTGTAAAAAAGGGAGTTGTGGAACAAGATGTAGGAGTCGGGTATACTCGAAGCTTCTTTTTTTTGTCTTTCATACATGTCTCGTGAAATTGTTATCTTAAGACGTGAAAATATATTTTAGAGAATACCACTTACAGCCTTCAGATTTTTCAGCTTCAGAATAATCTAAAATCGACGAGAGTACCATTAATTCAACAACAAAGTTGGACTGCTTTTTTACCTCGAAACGAAGTCATCGCTTGACCATAAAAGAAGTGAAAACTATACATGCCGTCAGAAATTCAAAGTTTTCAAATTAGGCATTTATTAGGAAAACAAAAGCTAATTCTATATGAAACATGGTGATATTTTACCTATATCCTCAAACGCATTCAAAGTCCTCAAGCCCTTGCTCGATCGAAAAGCTTGAAAAAAGCTTCTTTTAAAATGGGATCGTGAACATCACGAGCAGAGGGAACAAATCAGAGCATTCAATTGGAAATCCTGTTTGAAACTGCCTCTTTTAGACCTTCACCGACCGAAATGGAAAAGAATTCTTTCAGGGCTCTTGGTATTCGGATCTGACTCTATTGTGGTTACAACCAAATTTACTTCCCGTTCTCAATGAAGGGAAATTTTCCCTACGTCGTGGTTTCAAAGATTTTTTTAACTTCTGGATAGATGTTATTCAAGTTACTGCTGAAATGAATCAGTAATGATTTGCTTTTTGTTTAGAAAAACGGGGATTGATTCGATAATTTCAGTGGATCGATAGTGACATTTTTCAGCCCACACCTGAATATACTTCTTGCTTCGACTGAGCAAAAATTACTGGCAGTTTTGGATGAAAATTAAGTTACTCAATACTGAAATTTGTTCAAATGATTTCTCTTTTTCCTGGAAAAGTATTCATTTCAAAGTGCATTCAGTTTGTAAGCTAACGCACAATTAACTTTCTGTTGAGAAGGAAGCTCAAAAAATCACAAATTACGAAATATTACTAGCAGTTTTGGTTGCAGTCATTTGTATTTCATACCAGATGAGCATAACCAGTTGTAGCTTTTTGGTTTTAGGGCTAAAAATTTGCTCATTTGCTGTAAAAATACCTTCCACATGAAGCTCAAAGCTGTCGAAACTTTTAGAGCTAAAGTTGCAAATGAGTAAAAAACAATTTCCTGCTGAGCCTGATTGTCCTAGAATTTAAATTTTTCAAGTTATGTAAAAATATAAATTTAAGTTAATTTTAGTGGACACCCAAAGCTACTCCTTATTAAACATTAATCAAAAAGTGAAATTATCACTGTTTGAACTACGAAAAAATATTTTATAGGTTCTCAATGAACATACTTGCTTTATTGTTTTGAATCTTACGTTAGTTTCTTTGCATTAGAGCATTTTCAACTTTGCGCACAATTTTCTGTATTCAGTCTTACATTCTTCAGTACACATTTGATTAATCAATAGAACTTGAAAACATTACTGACTTCAGCCCATTAGTTATTTATTTACTGGGAAAATGAGATCATAATTTTTTTTGAATGCGTAAAGAAATTTTGAAGCAAATGAAAATGCCAAAAATTTACTTCCGTGTCTGGTATACTACGTTCACAAGTTGGGCTAAGCATTCACGATACGATTTAATTCCAGTTTTCCAATCAATGAAAAAATCGTTTTTATGAGAAAATGCCCACTTCTCTTATTCCTTTGAAATTATTTCCTTGACTCCTGTACTGTCAGCCAGTGATGGATATTCTCACAGAATTCTAAATGCAGAGCTATTTTCCAACAATGGTCTATCTACTCGTGAGAGCAGTTTCTATTTGAAGAGCAAAGAAATTCGTTGCATTTGCTTAGGAGCGACTTCTTACTTAAATGAAATTAATTCTGCGTTCGACTCTTAACATTTCTTTTGAAAGCTTTCTTAGCCCGGCCTAAGGGCGAATAACTTCGTGGTTAACTCGCCGACTTTTCATTGTGTCCAAGTCTTGCACACATCAACTGGCATGTTACCATATTTTTATTTTGCGTACGTCATGCACATATTAGTCTTCAAGTCATTAGATTTTCATTTCATTCAAGTCTTCATTTTAGTCGCTAAGTCACTAGAGTTTTATTTTACCCATTTTCTGCAAATACTAGTTGGCATGTGACTGGCACAGATATTTTAGTTAGAAAAGCTTATTTATTCTCAGATTTTTGTTTATTTAGATGCATTTTATGTATGAATAATGCTTAGTTGGTCAGATTTGGAAAAAAACTATGCGTAAAGACATCGAGATCTTAGCTCTGTAGAATAGATATCAAGGTACAACGCCTGCTGTCCATCTGATTGACTAATTTCAGTTAGTGCTTTCTAGATGAATGGGTTTCAAGTTTGTAGACGTCTGGAATAAATTCATTGATATCTAAAGCTGTGGGGATCACAACGGCGGACCTCTTGATTTGGAAGAAAATGTTAAAATTTTATTCAGTCTATGCATTAAGGATATTCAGAATTTATTTAAAATTACTGGATACAAAATACATGTATGAGTGTTCATAAATTTGATCCATTCTCTCTGAAAGGGTTGAGCCCTGCATCAAATATAACGTACTCATTGTTTTATGTATATGTATATACTGTATACATAAACTATAAATGTATATATACAGGGTGTCTCAAACAAATGTACTCACCCTTTAACCGTTGCTAACATGCTGTCTTCTTTGTGTTGCAGGTGTGAGGTTCGAACCTTTGCGAACATGATTAAATGTGATTAAAGAATTATGTTCGCAAAGGTTCGAACCTCACACCTGCAACACAAAGAAGACAGCATGTTAGTAACGGTTAAAGGGTGAGTACATTTTTTTAAGACACCCTGTAGTAAATATAAAATTAATATTAATATATATCAAATTATTGTATATACATATATACACATATGTATGTATATAAATAAATAAATATATATATATATATATATTAAATTAGATAAAAAACTAAATGAAGCAGAAGTTCAGAAAAAATAGTAACTTTTTTCATAGGTTCAGGGGACAATTTTTTTAACTCTCGCCATGTGTACAGTTCTTATTTAATGTAGCAGGAAAACTGTCTTAATGTCTGAAAAACTCAATGTAGAAAAACTGTATTTTATTTACGTTACTGGTTTCATTTCCATTCATCGCGAAACAATGAAAGTTGAAAAGTTGTTTCCAATATTTCATATTTTTTCGCCACTTTTTTGAACGAAACGTTTTCTCAGTCCAGGCAGTAGCAAATTATGTTTTTTTTGTGTAGACAATTCTTAGAACTAGGGTTTGCTACGTGAAAATTGTCCATATAAAGCTCCGTGTTCGTCTGTGTGCACTCAGATAAGACTACTGCTATCTAGTAAAATTACCCCCTCGTTCTGTCAGATGTCTGCCGGCAGAAATTAGCGACTGGTGGTGGCGCATCGATCCGTAGACTTTACGTGCCGGGGCACGCGGCGTGTTAAATAAATGTTAGAGCTTCTAAAAGCCTCCCACACCAGCCAGTGTTGACCAACATTGTAAGATAGAAGTGACTTTCTTTATAGTGCTCCGAATGCTCGACGTTCAGGTCGATGCTAGTTTTTCTCAGGGAGGGCATAAAGTGTGACTAAAAATTTTCTACTTCTCTGTAACAATCTATTTTTTCTTAAAAGAAATCAAGCAAAAAATGATGACATGAGGAGTTCCTTTGGATTTAAAATTTCCTTGTGTTTAAAATAAAATCGAGTTACTTGAACGACAGATCATATAAATCAACGTTTTATACTTACCCGCCATGTTCAACATATTTTGGTATGTGAACAAAATACCTGCATCTGTAAATACTTCGTACATCTGTAACAGCAAAAGAGCATAAATGAATCACATTGTCAAAAATAAGACTAAAATATAAATGAAGACTTTACTGGCCGATAAATGCAAATTGTGCATCATTTTGAATGAAGTTTAAGCAGCGATATTCACATAATTTCTGAAATAGAGAGCTTCAGCTGTTGAAAGAGAGAGTATCTCTTTGAAGTCGCTGAAGAGCTTCGGAGGATCACTTCCAGAACTCGAGAGCGAGTAAGTAAGTGGAAGGTCCATTCGAAATCTTCCAATAGCTCTGCAACACGAGCATAGGGTCATCCCTCATCAATCTGTGCTCGTTGGCAATCCTAAATTGATCACTAACGACTTGAGCCAGCAAACAAAACTTGCATTTATTATTATTTATTGTGTTAGATTTCGGTTGCATTTTAACTTTGTCAGTGCAAAATTTAGCTATGGAACGGCCCAAATGTTCAGTTATTTGTGAACTACTTTGCAAATAGCACACCCGTGGCTTCATAGCAAAATCCTTCAAGTATCTCTCTGAACTGTTTAAAATGTCTGCAAACATTTTTTCGAGTCTGGTCAAGGCCAAAGATCCTTTCACAAAGGAAGAAATGATAAAATTTCCACACGCACTTCCTGACCGACTTCAAGAGAAGCTTTAAGGTAAATCTACCTGCGCCGTTTTCGCGGATGGCCAAAGAGCGGACTGTTGGCAGGTCAAAAATTCAGAGAGCTATCAAGGATATGAATCTAACATCTTACCTATAACGTAGAAAGTCTTTATGAGAGATGCAAGGTTATGACCTGGTGGCAGAAAAACAGGTCGGTTTTAAACTTGTCTAGGGCTAAAAGATTTTTACAGTCGATAGGACTTAAAATAAACATAATAATCATTGGATCGCTTCTTCGAGTTTTGACGTTGAACCCACGATGATGATAAGGAATTATAAATCTTTGAATTGTTTTCTTTAGGGCGAATTGATGTACAAGCTCGTGAAGGCTTCACAACAGCGTTGCGGCTTTCAGAGGGAAAAAGACAAAGAGGTTCGCTGGAGAAATGGAGATCAGTTGCGCTGTAGATAAGTTCCGCCAAAGTGTGGAGACCACCAACATGGGCAAATACGGTCATATGGAATTGAAATTTAGCTTTCCTTTTCTGGTGGATGAGGTGTCAAAATTGAACACCTCAGTCTTCATTATTCTGTAAAATATTACGGGTAGAATAGAATTGCCATAGCTGTACGGATTTATGTGAATAACAGTAAATAGGGGAATTTTGGTAGCACGTACGTATTCTATCCTGCTAAATTAGGTATGCTGTGTTTGAAATTTACGAAAGAGAGGTAGGTTAATGTGGACATTAAGGGGAAAATTATGCTTTTTCAGCTAGTGAATGAACAGAAACATTTTTTTCTCACTCTATCATGTATGCAGAACATGAAAAAGTTAGTATTAATATGTTTGGAAGGTTATATTCTTGAACATCGAATCATCTTTTAGATATTTTTTAATGTGGTTGCACAAGGTCCCTGTATAGTGGTAACCACAGTAGGCAAAAGACCCGATTAAATTTGGCTATTGTTACTGCTATTTCTACGATTGTGATGAGTGGGAATTATTATGCAGTCACCAATCCTCCCTTTTGAACTTTTATGCAACTGAGCTACAGTTAAAAAAGAAAATTAGAATGATTCAGCGAATAATTCAAATGATGGTGAAATGGTTTATTTAAAATTATTATTCATTCAGACAAGAACAGATTTCCGAGGCGACCGATATAAATTATATGTTATGTTAAAACGCTTTTTAATGTAATTCTAACGCTGATGGAACAAGCTAGACTTAATCCTGAAATTATGACTTAAAAATAAATAGAATAGAATTATCGAGATTCCACCACAACTGGCGGGAGTAGCTGTTTATTCACCTGAAGTACCTGAAATGCATCCTTATTCTAGCTTTTCATAAAATAATTTTTCATGCAATTTGAAGCAGAGGTTGCTAAAAAATTACTCGAAGCATTTGCGGTGCTAGAAAAATTTTCAAAAGAATTCGTTCCGAATTCTAAGCAGAGGGAGGCCACTCAAGATCACTATAGGATGTGAGATTTGTATCAAGGACGTTGGTTGAAATAGGGCATCAGGGCACCACTTTTATCCTCGTGCTACAGACCGGACGTCAGAATATGATGAGCGACAAGAGGAAGAGCGACAAGAGGAAGAGCGACAAGAGGAAGAGCGACAAGAGGAAGAGCGACAAGAGGAAGAGCGACAAGAGGAAGAGCGACAAGAGGAAGAGTGACAACAGGAAGAGCTACAACAGGAAGAGTGACAGGAGGAAAAGCGACAGGAGGCAGTCTGCTCGTTGTAAGCCTGCAAAGAAGACAGGCCGTCCTGCTGCCATCACAAATTTCGCAGGAGTTTCCTCTGCGTCAGGCTTCGAGTAGATCTCTGCATCCAAGAGTCCATTATGTCTGCAGCCTTAGAATACGGCTTCATATTTTAAAGTTTATCTTCAGGTCTCCAAAATAGAAATGTTAGTGTATGGCATTTTTATGATCAATTGTTATCGCTATTCTGTTACTTTTTTCCCCAGTGCTTCAGTGCACAGTTATACGTAAACTCTTGCTCTTATGACAAAGTTTTAGTGGTACAACGAGTCAAATTTAACCACAACTTTATTTTTATTGTGTTTTAATGAGCATGAGCACATGCTCTTCAACAACCTCGTTCTCTTGATATAATACAAACGTATCATGCACTGGTCCACAAAGGATGTATATGCAATGTTAAAATGATTTACGATTTACAAGACAACGTAGTTCACGGTACGAAACATGAGTGCTTGATCCGGTCACTGATTTCCCTGCGGAATTTCAATATTCGGAGTAATAAATGTGACTTGAGAATTGATTCAAATGTTGGCCACTGTAATAGTCTCATGTTTTTAAATACTGGTTATGTGAGTATTAGTTATTTAAATCTAGAGTGTAAGAAATTCGCATTAATTTCCCAGTTTGCAAGTTTTTTGCATGAGTTGTTTTTCTCACAAAACATATTCAGAAAGATTTTCATTTGCCATTCTGAGAAATACTGTGGAAAATGTTCTATTAACACACAATATTTCAGTGTTTGGAAAAATAGTTATTAACATTATATTAAATTATTATAGTTTTACTTCCTTTGCTGCTCGAGGCCATGTATAATTTTCAAATTTTGGTTTGAATTTTACAATCATTACTTTAGTCTGCGGTTTAATGATATGTTTAATATCAAGTCATCAGCATTATTTTTTCATTCAAATTCGACATACGTAATTTATACGCTGCAAGATTGAGAGGCAGCATTTACGAAGCTAACGCTTGATTTAAAAAGATTGTCTCTTGCTTAAGTAGAAAACTGAAGAAAGACGATCAGAAGCTATTCTGCGTGAGTACATAGAAGTTGCGCTTATGAGTCATCGGTCAATTTCGCGAACAGGAGAAGGGTGTATGAAACTAATGCGTAATTGAATCAAAAGGTAAAGCTTATGATAAATTTTTAACCACGAGTGCTTTTGAATATGCTGTAGGTAGCCTAGAGGAATGCAAACTTTAACTAAGACGAGTATAATTTAGTATAGACCTCTAGAGACAAGCCAGGAAATCGTGTTATTGATTCGAAAACTGCTGGAGTTCTCAATTATGTTTAGAAATAACTTGTGCTCTGCAATCGTCTGTGAAAAAAACGAACTGCATGTAAATGAACGAGGGTGTACGAGTATATGTTAATTTTACTTATATCTCATATATACAGGATGTATGTAAAGTCTCCTCACAATTTAACAAATTTGTTACAAAAAATATCTTAATCAGATTTGTTCTATCGTATTCAGTAGCTATCAAAGTTTTTATTCACATTGCAGTTGTGTGCTTCAGACATCCTGTTTGTGAAGAGGCACTGTTGAATGAACCCCTGAAAAATAGCTAGTCTTGAGGAGGCACAATGCGTGTCATTGTTTATTGAAACGAAATCGGGCACGCAGACTCAGCGAAACTGCAGAACTATGTATGGAAAAGAGCCATCATCGCGTCTGTTAATTTGTGCATGGCACAAGAAAGTTATGGAGATGAGGACAGTGTTCTATAAAGGGAGGACAGGGCTGCTAGGAATATCTTAGGAAAGCTTGATATTGTAAGACAAGCTTTTGCTTGTATGTATAAGTTTACCTTGATTTTTTGACTCGACATTTCTAAAAAATTTAAATCGAATAATTCGAAAGGCAATTTTCAACATCTTCAAAAAATGTAGCAACAAATAATTCAAGTCAGATTTAGATTCATATCTGAAGTTTTGAGACTTGATATTCCGTTAGAACTTTTCCAATTCTGAGTTTCGCTGACGAAGACAAACTCCGGAAAATTTACTTTCTCTTCGACTCATGACATTTGCGTGACCTTTACGTCATCTGTCTAAGTTAAATGACAGAGGAATAATGGTTTTGCAATGCAGATTGTGAAGCTACGGTATTCAGATTGCAAATTAATTCCTTTTAATGCATTTTTTATAAGATATGCATATCGTAAATATCAGAACAGATGTTTGATTTTACAATGTCAAACCACGTCAGCAAAGAGTTGAATGTTGTGCTGACACGCTCTTAATTAAAAAAATGGGGAAAATGCATTCAAAAACCTTCTCTGAAACTAAGTATTATAATCACTTATTGAAAATTGCTATTGTAGCTTTTAATACGTTTTGCGCTTGTTGAAGTTCTATGCTAAAATGCATTAAAGTCTTTGCCTGTAATGTCAGCACAGACTATCGCAACACTTCTTTTGACACTGTGTGGTTCCGTTTCGTTTACTTTTCAATTTTGCAGTTCATGGAAGAGTTTTAAAAAGACATTTTATAGATTAATTGACAATTTTGTTGTTTAGTTTTTTTTTCTTTCAATAAAAGTATACGTACAGACGATGTCATAAACCAAACTTGTTTTGCCCCTCCCTGTTGAAAATAAATTCTCCCACGAGTCCCATCTGCTGCAGCGAACAAATCCATTATGTAGGAAAGTATCGGAGACCAATCATCCAATATATTTTCTGTAGAATACTTAGTATTTTCATCCTCTTCCCGAGGGGAATATCAAGATCTTCGATTCGCTGCTTTGCCTTCATGTTATTACGCAAGTTTTATGCTTCTACGATGAACTAACAATTTTAATAATAGGTTTGACATGATTTTCGTGAACGATGACTATAAATAATTTCTGTTTTGAAGGGGGTTTGAGCATAACCTCGTGTACTAATTATTCAGCAACATAGTCGGTGAGTTATTTCTCCGTGATTGTCAATTCAAAAGTGTTAATCATATAAATCATTGTCAAATTTTCATCCTATTTTCGAGTGTTGCAATAACGTTGCTGCTCAAACGTTCAATAACTTACGTGAAAGCTGTTAAAAAATTAAAGATTCGAAGGCTTCCTATAGTACCGAACAATAATTTATTGCAGGAAGAAAACGTTCACTGCTGCACGCGTGGCACACAATTTCACATTCTAAGAGTTAGGCTTTAAAATATTGAAGTTTTTTATTCTTGGATAGTTATAATGACAAGTTTCAAACACGTTTCTTCCTTGTGCGTGCTTGTATTGTACGAGTATTTGTATTGTAGTAATCTAGTTACAAATCAATGGCGTTTCTTGGTGTATCTCAGGCCCCAGTCGCTCGGTCGATAAAATTATCGTTTTCATTCTGCGTGGTCACATGTTCTATTTCCGATGAATAGGTTCCAAATTGAATTTCCAAGTGAAAGAAGTCACGTGCATGAGAGCCGTGTGTACTGAATTAGGACAGCGTGCTGAATGAATGGTGTCGAGACGCCATGCTATAGAAGCACGTGGGCTTGCTCTCTCTTTACGATAATATTTAGCTATAATACAAAAACCAAGCCTAAATAAGGTTAGTTGGTTTGTGTATCTTATTTTTCAATTAACTTTGCATAGCCTGTATCAGATAAACGTTTCCACTACAGAGAAAAAATAACGAATTGGCATTTACTAGCCTGGACCATCACGTGCAACACCTCGAGCACATTTATGCCAGTGTTTCTCATCCGGGGGCCAGGGGCCTCCAAGAGAGTCGCAGGGCTTCGACTGGGGAACACGAGGAGACACCAAAAAACCACATTTCAGAATGCAGAATTCGGAACGTATAATTAAGAAGACATGACGCCAGTCATGGAGTAAGAGTTTTTTTTAAACAATTTGTTTGATTTTTTGCGCAATGTTTAGGCTGAGATAGTGTCAAAGTAAAACGAGTAGCAGAGTTCGCTTACAATTTTACACGTTTAATAGAACACAAGGTCAAGGTCAGGAGTAATTTTTGGGGAAAAAATGAATATTTGTTATAATCATGACTATATTGGATTTTTGGCCTCTCATCATCTTAATTATGTTAATAATTATTTTTTAAACTAAAATTTTTGTTTCCAGCCTCACTTTTAGAGTATTAGGTACGCGTATCAATCTACTTGTAATTCATTGATCCAATAATCCAATCGAATTCAAGAATGTTTGAATGATCCAGTTAGTTTTTGGAGTTTGATTGGGTTCAAATTTTTTCATTTATTTAAGAACTGTACGAACGCTGTACCAGATGCTTCAGATGTCGAAGGCGCAAAAATAGAATGATAGCTACGTCAAGTTTGGATTCATGAATGTTAGTTGAGATGGTGAGAACTGTGCACAATGTCTACACTGTTCGATCGTGATGTCAAATGTCTCACTACATCTTTCTAAACTTTCAAACCACATCGACAAGATGCATCCACAAAGGAAGGACAATGATGTCGATGTCTGCAAAACGAGCACCATACGACCGTCAAGTGACACTTCCAAATTTGGATTCCGGCAAGAAGAAAAACCTGCTCTTCAATCTACCTACGAAGTGGCTTACCGAATTGCGAAATGCAAGATACTGCATGCTATTGCTAAGACCTTATCAAGCCATGTACGGAGAAAACAGTAGAATTGATGATCGGACGAGAAGCGAAAGAGAGGATCTAGCTAGTTTCGCTCTCTAATGACACCATCCGCCGTCATGCGCTATCAAAGGTTTAGAAAAACTGATTTAAGGTGACAGAATGATATAAACTTGTTACTCACGGAGGAGATAGAGAGGTCAGAAAAAGACTGAATCGTTGACTAGGGAAGTGAGTTCGATTTATTGAACGATTCATTCAGAAGTATTAGGTTGTGGAAGCACGTAAGTCTAGTGCTTTAATCACAATATGAGAACTGAACATCGATTTCGAAAGAAGCTTAAAGCTCCTCTCTTGACTGATATCTGCTTTTGAGGGAAATAGTCATACCACTCAACAAAACCACGTTATATGTTACGCTTAACGAAACTAAATGCAGCAGTGTCATCTTATTGATAAATTTACTACGGTATTTCATGCTCTTTGTTGCAGAAGAGAAACGTCAACAGTTCAGTTCGAGAAGTTATAGACTTTCTACGAATGAGTGCTTTTGTCATTTCACAGCATCAAAAAGCGTAACTACAAACTTTTGATATCACTGCAAGTCTGCAATAATGTACTTGGCTCTATTTCTGTAGCTCTAGCTGTTATTTTCTATTGCATAAAACAAATCTTTCAGAAATGAACAATATCGATTCAACACTGAGATCATAACTCGGCATAAGTACAATTTTTTTGGCGAGTTTTTGCAGAATTCATTTCCGTTCCACGTAAAATTACAACTGTTTTTAGACCAGCTGCTCCATCATCATTTTCTAAATTTATCTTCATTTCAAAAAATGATAATGAACCAAGTTATTATTCATAACTCAAGTCCTATACTTATATCGTTTCATAACATTTCCATTTTTCTTTGTTCTTTTTCCTCTAACTGGTTAGGTTACATTTTTACATGAAAAATAATGCTGAAGGTATTTTTGTAACTTCCGTCATAAGCATTGATAAACTTTTAATTGGAACATATAGCTTGAAAATCTTCGCCTGAAGAGTCATGATTCGACTGAATTAAAGTTTTACCGGTCACATTATTGAAACGTTTGCTGATAATCATTTGAAACTGGCACGATTTACAGTAGATGTTTTAGTTTTAGAAATTTGAAATGAGAGCCAAAGGGAAATGGAACCCTCAGCTTCTGTTTTTCTTTGATAACTACAATGTATATTCATTTTCATATAAACCTGGTATTTTTTTTCTAGTTATTCGAGCAGTTTCTCCGATCCTCATTTTCCCCCTCCGTTGTGCATATTATAAATACTGTGTATATTGTCTACATTTATTGTTTTACAAAAGGCCTTGTTCATCAGTATTTCCTTGCGAAAATAAATTTCCAGCCCTACACCGACTACAAATGTTAATTTTTCGAACCTTCCGATAGTCTTCAATGCAGTTCATTCTCCTTGCGTATCCACAGGGCAGCATATTTTTAAATTAGAGGAAAATTGAGGTGAAAAATAAAAGTTTTGCTTTAATTTACGGACATACATTCTAATCATTACGTTAAGTGAATCTCCAGGGTGCAGTTCTGAGATGCACCAGCGACTGGAGACTGAAGGGCGGAAATAAAGGCTGGTGCAGCGGATGCAAGATCCGTCTTTTCGACTCGACTTTCTGTTGCGTTTAGGTTTCAAGGAACTTAAGGGGACCTGGCGGGTTCATTCAGCCAAAATCTCAAAATTTTCACGGATGCGTATTTTTATAGATAATGAAAGATAAACATCTTGCGTAGGTTCCGTAAAAATACTGGGTTGTTCGAGGACGGGAAGGGAGTGTGGGAGAGGAGGGGAAGGGGTCCCGTGTGGGGTTGGGAGGCAAAGAACGCTGCGTGTGTAAATGCAACCAAGCAACAAAGGTGGTGTAATATAGCGTGTATAAAACAAGAATGAGTCCACCCACAGCAAGCTCTGGCAGACGTGCCTCAAGACCAAGTTTGCCTACCTTGAGCGCTCTGTCTTTGCTGCGACTGTCACGGCCCTTCAGCACAACCTGCGGAATGTCCGTGGACACGTCCTTGTTGCTCATGGACTCATTTCACGAACTGCTATGAAGACAAGAAAGAAGAAGGAAACGACTCCTGCGAAGGGACCACCAGCAAATCAGAAGAGGAACTTCCCATGACGAACCTTCCTGCAGCTACAACCCCAGCGGATTCTAATCTTCACGGCACTCCACCTCCAAAAACGCCTGAACACTCCCACTCTGCAGTACTGAAGCGTCTCATGATCTATCAGTGTCCTAACCCAGTTGATACATAGCACATGACCTCCTAAGGAGGACCCCAGAATCTTCGGGTTCCAAAAAAATAAAATCATTCAACAAAAATTGGCTCTCCTGAAAAACTTTGTTTTCAGGAGCGCCAAAGCCTACTCCTCTAACATTATTTGACGGAGTGACTCCTGTGAGAGCTCTTTAGATGAAGCAGATAGCCTTCTAGCGATAAACGTAAAGACATTTACAATATTATAATTTGATCAAAAGATATAGCTAAATGGAAGAAAAAAATGTAAAAATTCAAAACCCCAAAAAATTTCAAAGTTAAATATCTATGAAACAAAAAACAATTCAAAAATCTCTCTCCGTTATGCTGTAGAGGGCTCTTAGCTCTCTGTAAAGAGCCCCCACACGAGTCTCTAGGTAAAGTTTTGAAGGAGACATAGTCTACGGAATTTTCACCTAAAATTTCACGATTTCTTTTTGTAACTCGTATTCTATGCGTCAAATCTAAAATGTCCAGGATAAAAACCTTTTTTTCTATATATGCACAAGGTTTCATAGCTTTACGATTAATAATAAACAAATTAGCAATAAACGCAATAAACCGCCTGGTCCTCTTAAATTGCATAATAAATGTGTAATACTCAAGTACTGTAAATTGTACTGAATTGTGATCAAAATCATTTTTCGAATGTTCTAACATTGAAAAATTTCCCATGCATAGAACTAGCAAATTGAAATTGAATACTGCTGAAACATATAAATCGACGCTTATCAATCACAACTCACACTAATGTAATCGTAATTACTGTCTATCGTTAAAGTTATAAGTTAGCATTAGTAATTATTATATAACCGTACATTCTTGAACACTTTTCAAAGCACTGGTATGCGCACATGCACCCAAAATTAACTGTGCGATAAAAATAATTTTCAAAGGTCAAACAGCATATTTAAAAAACTCTCATGCATGGCTTTTCATTTGTGGCTGTTTTATTCATGAATTTCATGAATTTTATTAGATGTGCTTTATTGTATTCAATGATAATATTGCAATGATCATAGTTTATTACATCTGGTTATTCCAACGTTTTCCGGAATTGCTTCACAATATTTATTAAACCTGTAGCCGTGACGGAGAATTTGCTTTCTCAAGTAAATTCACTTTCCTGAGAGCTGTCACATTCCAGTTTACATAAAATCTATCGACTGTAATCGTTTGAAGCATCGTGGAAAAATTGATTTCCCAACACTGAGTAACTTTTAGTCAAGTCTATGGTTTAGTCTAAGTCAAGCTAGCGTGAAATGTCAGATTGCCTGTGCGTTTACTGAAATAATTTTTCACGGAAAAATGCCTATATACTAGTATAGGGTGAGCCAGAGAGGATGCCTCATTAAAGAACTTTTATGACTCAAAAGCTATTTGGCTTAGAACATAAAACTTTATGTCAAAACATGTATTAGACTTATCAATTTTATTAAAAAATAACATTTAGGTGTAGAAAACAATCTCTGTCAAGTGTCGCCCGTTTTCGCTCACCGCATTTCTAACTTTTTAAAAATTTTCTGTAACCTTCGTTAATGTGTTGCCGTTAATTTGCCTGATTTCCTCTAGGATGTTTCTCTTTAATTGAGCAATTGTGGTTGGTTTATTAATGTAAACTTTTCCCTTAAGGTATCCCCATAGGTAAAAGTCGGTATGGTTTGGTCCAGGGATCTAGACGGCCGGTTAGCATCGCCATGCCGAGAGATCAGTTTTTGCGGAAACAAGCGATTTAAAAGAATTGTTGTTTCTCTCGCGGTGTGACTCGTGGTGCCATCTTGTTGATAAAAAATGCTTCTCAGGTATCTTGCTTCAAGTTGAGGTACGCTTTATACTACTACTACTTTATAGTAGTAGTCCTTGGTTCTAACCCAAATAGTTTTTGAGTTATAAAAGTTCTTTAATGGGGCATCCTTTCTGGCTCACCCTGTACATGAATAAAATGTCGCTTGAATTCATTAGTACATGTATTTCAAAATGAAGAATTATTATGATAAATGTTTTAAAAAAATAGTTATGTCTGATTCGTATTGAAAAGAATTTAACTTATTTGCTACCCTGAAGTCAGTTTTTGTAACTGAAAAACACACTATCTGATTCGTTGAAGTGAATTAATGGATTTAAGACGATAAAAACAATTTGTAATCAATTTATGTCAAATAAATACACTTGTATGCAATATTTATTCAAAAGGTATTTATAGTTTTCGATGAAAAAGAAAGGAGCATTAAACCTAAGAGAATCAATGAACATTAAAGTGTATAACTGTTTGATGACTTTAGAAACCAACTTTATCGTTTCATGAATATATTGATACGACATCTGATTCATCATCGAATCCCACTTCAATGAATGGAAATTGCATCCTATGTGAACAAGTCTTTACTAATTGATGTAATTTTTCCGCATGTCAGGTCGATTGAAACGGCATTTAAACTTTCACTTTCAAATCAATTCAAAATGAATTTTGAATGCAGCTTCGTTTGATTTTCTATCAGTACAACGAGCGAGAGAAAATAATCACTATCCACTTTATTTCAGAGAAAAAGATGCCAATTTGCGGTGGAATGCCTCAAGAGAATTTAGATTATTTCTTATAGGATGTTTATTCAATGTTTCCCTGTCCACCATCAATAATTGCTTTCTCACTCCAGTGTCAAAACCGAATGAAATCATCGACCGTCTTGACCGCAAATAAAACAAAAAGTATCAGTAAAATAAGTTTTAATTCCTGTCAAAAATTTGTAAACCTATTTTAATATCAAGCAGAAATCTTCTACAGCTTTGTTTCTGTGATGTTCCGAATAATTTTAAAGAAGTTACTGGCTTCATCGGTCCTCAACGCGTTAATATGCTTGAACGTGGACTGCGTTGATTTGCTGATTGAGATGGAGAAGCCAGAGTAACGTGAACTCAATTTGGCTTTCGGGCGCAGTTCCGTATCGTAAAAAACATGTTTACATTTGCAGCACCATTCTAGGGAGCGTACGGACCACCAAGAGAATTTTCCAAAAGTACCCAAAGTTAAAAAGAATAAACGACTAGGGTTTAAATGGTTATGATATATGTATGTTGTAAGAGGAGGAATACTGCCTTGCAAGTTAAATTTCTTAAAGTATTTTTATTTTACGCATGAAAACAGGCTGTTGTGCAGCTCACCTGTAATTATTAGGAAGGGTTATTTTAGTGTTATTTTTTGATGCAAAAAGTTGTGTGACAATTTTTCAACGTACTGCAAATACTTAAATTATTTTGTGTCTAATTAATAAAAAAAATTGCCGTAATTAGGAATACTTGAAAACTGGGAAAGTGTTACGCAAATGACGTTAATGTAAAACAGAAAAGAAGGCTCATCTCTCTTAGAGAAATATTTCAAATAGGTTTTGGAATATGCGAAACGAATGCTCAAACACAATGTCAGTGATTCATGTGTTCGAGCTTAAAGTATAATTTGAAGGGTATAATATAAAGGGTATATGAAGTATAATTTCGAAAAAAATGATCAAAAATGGTCAAAATAAGCTTTTAGAGTAGATCCATCACATTAACAGTGCGGTGAAAAAATTGATAGGTATTATATAATTAATTCAATGGCTGACTTCACATAAAAGACGATTGATTCTTAAATTGTGATTTTATGTTTCAAAGCTTGATGCCAAACATATTTTTTGTGCTAAAACATATTTGCATACTGAGATTTTAGCAAAACACAATCTTGGCAAAAAAACAAGAAAACATTATTTACTCTAAAGTAGTTATTTACATTGATCCAGTTATAAGTAATATTATTCTATGTTCGGAGTGTATCCACACGTTCTACCATGAAGTTGTAGACAGAAAAAATCTTCATTCTACAGAAAGGATGGAACAGTAAGATTGTTAACATATATAACAAAAAATACGGCACTCGAAGGTTCGTAAACATTTAGATACCGTGTTTGCAATTCAGCTTTCATTTAATAAGAGCCTAAAAATAATTATTAGAGATATTGATTTTCTCTAAAAGTCATCGTCTCCCCGGTGCTTCTGTGTTCGGAGAGACGAGCTTTTCCAATTTATGGAATTGCATTGAAAGTCCCTGAAATATAATAATTTGCTAATGAGTGTTATCAGGATAGATTGCCCTTGAGTAAGAATAAGCTCCAGGAGCACTTTTGTGTTTGAATTACTCCGAATGAAGCAAACTTACTGATTTTTAGACATGATAGTTTAGTCGATCATTTTTTAGCTGTAGAACTACTAGAGATAAGTTAATGAAAACCTGAGTTTGTCAAACGTAAAGTTTAACTCTTACTACACTGGCAAAAATCATATTGACTAGAATGTTACTTAGTCGATTACGTTGGTCATAAATTTTAACTGAAACTGTTTAATCGCGAGCGTCGATGGGGAGGAACTGAAACCGTTAGATGACCATCGTACGGTCAACAGCAAAATTGCGGTATAAATTCTGCCAATGTGTAAAAACTGTTTACAGCTACCGTACTTGTACGACTGATCAGTGTCAGGGGTACCGGAAAGTTCTTTCCTTATTTTTGTTAGGAATAATAATTGAAAGAAATATTACTGAAAAATCTGTGTTGCTCAACAAAATAATCACCATCATTAGATATAACCTTTGTTTATCTACTTAAAACTTTTTAATCCCCCTCTCAAAAAAATAACATCTGTGGAAGGAATAAAGGAATTACACTCTGCGTCAACCTCGTGAATATTTATGAATCTTTTTCCGCTGATAAAATGCTCTAAAGAACAAAATAAGGGAAAATCTGATAGAGCAAGGTCTGGCTGGTATGGTGGGTGAGGAAGAACTTCCCAACTAAGGACTTTATTTTTTCTTGAGTTTGTTTGGCAGAATGGGGTCTAGCGTTATAGTGTTACAAAATAATCCTTTCCTGTTCACTAGAGCAGAACATTTTTACGCAATAATGCATTTAGACGTTCCAGTTGCTGACAGTAAATGTCTGCAGTCACAGTTTTTCCTTGCTCCACTCACTCAAAGTTAAAGAAAAAAGGGAAGAAAAGAGGACACGACTTTCCGGTACCCCTAATATGTACAGTACTCAGGATATTTAGAATTCAAGCCAAGTCAGTTAAATGAATGACTTATTATTTTTAACATGTGAGTGAATTCTATTAACTTGTTTCTAGTTCGGGATTAGATGATTTTGACAAGGCAGTGAGAAGTGTCGCGAAACTTGATACGCGGTTATTAATGAAACTACGAGAAAATCAATCTTCATTCCCCTCATTCTATTAATGTTATAGTGTTTTTTTATGAATATTACTGGCCTCTTACCCATACTTGAAAAAACATGGACAAGAAAATATTTGAGTCAGTAGGACCGACAACGGAAGCGAGGTCTCTGTTCTTGATCTCCGAAATCAGCGTCTGAGAAGGAAAAACAGGCTATTTGGTCCCTTGAAGTTAATTCATGGGCTTGAGACAAAAACTATTTATATCCAATATATAGTTTTGTATGCAACACTCATTCGAAAAGTTTATTCAGTTTCCGATGCAGAAAAAATAACATTAGAGTTATGAAATATTCGTATGAAATAATTTAAAAAGTAGTAATAATTTAATGATGAAGCATGAATAAGGAACCCGTCAATTTTATAAAGTATGTACTTCTTAACTCTTGGGACCTGTGTATGATTGTGGTGCATGAGCACAGCTGTAATTCCCGTTCGTGATTAAGGTGTGTGTACGTGATTAGAATGTCTGTGCGTGATTGAAGGGAATGTGTTTGATTCGTTCCAAAAAATTCGTTCTTGTTGCTATATTGTTGGCTTATGTTAGTCCGCGGCTGTGTAAAATGTATTTTCGTAGAGTGATGATTTTTCCTAAATTTTATCCTATCTTGTATTGCAAACGTGTTAAGAATTTATTCTTTTCAAGAACAGAAAACACATTGAAATGAGTTCAAGCTCCACGAATAGAAAATGCGGTTCTGCTTAAGTTGTAAATGATGTAGATATATATGGAAAATTAAATTTCTTATATGTACTTATAGAGAACCATATATCGAAAAACAAAAAAAAAGTGCATAACTACTTTTCATCATAATAAACTGATAGAAGATTTAAACATAATATTACAGGACATAAATAACCGACTTTTCAACCAAATTGACAATGTTTGCTTGATATGAAAAAAATATGTTGCACTTTTCAAAATACCTCAAGACTAGCGACTCGTTCAAAACATCATTACTAGTTTTATGATAAAAGGAGAAATATTTTAAAACCATTTCATATTTCATGCATAACTGAATGGAATATCATTTTTTAGTTGTTGTTGCAGTGCATCAGGAGAATGCCATCACACTTATTCTTCTATGAACTCTAATTTGCTACCTCGCTGAAGCATTAATTGTGCGAAAAGCCCCACGCATACACTATTATAACAAATGTATGAGTTATTACAAGGTATTTGAACGTTAATCAGAATCGCAACAGTACAAAATATGTGTTTACCCCTCTGCACCAACTTTGTACCCACATTCATACATACACAACTATACTCGTACAAGCATACACCCATATATATTCATACAAACATGATTGTATACATATAAACCTAATCTCTATTTAACTTAAAAATATTTTACATTACCCATAAATTATGATACGTATGTATATGAATCAAAATCGATACGAGACATGTGACACACCAAGCTTCTTCATGTTAATATTTGTAATTTTTTGTACTCTGCAAAAAGCATCTCCCCTGCACAGCTGCGTGGTCTGTTGCGCTTAGTCACAACGGCAAAACTCATTACGGCTTCACTACACGACACTTCATTTGCTGCTGAGCACAGAGGAATATCTGTTAGTACCTGCAGGGTTATTGCAGTTACTTGCGGTAACTCACTGCAGTGATTACAGTAACTTGTAGTAACTTGCGATAACTGCAGTGATTGTAGTAACTAGAGGTAACTCATAGCGTTGTTTGCGGTAACTCACTGCGGTGATTTTACTAACTGTAAACTGTACTAACGGTGATTTTACTACAGTGCCTTGCAGTAACTCACTGCGGTGATTACGGTAACTTGTGGTCACTAATTTCGTTATTTGCAGTACCTTGCAGTAACTCACTGCGGGGATTTTGTTAACTGGAGGTAACACATTGCGGTAGCTTATTACGGGAACTCATTGTAGTAACTTGCCATAATTCATTTTGATACCTTGCAGTAATTCAATGCGGTAACATGCAGTAACTTATGAAGAGCAACATGAAATTATTCGCACAATTCAGTGTATACAATACTTAGAAAGGGTTTAGAAAATTTTGCTAGCGTACGACTGAAAAATCTCAAACTGTTTCAGAATATTTGGATTCATAAATTTTGGCAGTCATTAATTGGAACAGACTCTTTTGTTCCACTTAGTGTTTTAGGTCAGAGAGAATTATTTGACCTTATCATGTCTTCTTCTTCTTGGAGCTGACTAACGCACAATTCTGATCAACACTTGTGATGAGTATTTTACTCAAATGTTTCATGTTCGTGAACAGGTAGCCATTCTTAACAGGTGTTCGTTCCGATCTTGATATTAATTTCAGATTACCATTTAAACAATTTAATATTTGACTCCATAGAATATATATATATATATATATATATATATATATATATATATATAAAAGTATTTAGATGGAAAGTGAAGAGAATAATTCTCGGATATTTCCTTATATGTATACGGAGGGCAGAAGTCGATCACTGACAGATCAATTTAATTCAAATCTTAAAATGTGCATAGTGCTGTAAAATTGTGTAGCCAGCGGTAACAAACAAGAGAATAATATTAAATAGCAAACTCCATTGAAATATGTCAATGCAATGTTAAAAATAAACAGGAAATTGTCAACGTGCAGAAGCACAGCCCGGTATAAATTTTTTAATCGTACTGCGATCAAGAACCGTCACTTTCAAACGATAAAATGTGCATACAGCAATTATGAATTTGAGAAATGATGACGTGTAGTGTACTGTTTCCGGTAATACCCCTTAAATTTCATGGAAATATCAATCGTTATTGATCGTATACAGTCATCAAGTTTTCCATCGTTAATTTTACCAGCCGGCATTACTCAGGTGTTACAACAAAGAACAGATCCCTGTTAATTTGAGACAATTTTATTCGATTTCCTGCCGAAAGAAATCTGAGTTAGAATATTTACTATGTGTACTGCTAAATAATCAAAGAAATATGCTGACATTTGAAAAGATATTGACGTAAACTTTCCCACTAAGAAGTAATCAAGAGATTATTGATAATTAAGGCCATGCATTTTGAGAGGTCTTTGGCCCAAGCTGTTCCACTGGAAAATGAGACTGTAATTGCATCAATCAACGTCTTAGCAAGTCACATAGTTTATGAACCTAAACTGTTCAACCGGAAAATAATCATGAGAAAAACCTCACCATTTTTGGGTGAGGCACACTTTTTGTTGATTCAAACTGTTCCATTGAGAAAAAAATTGAATACAATATTTACAGTGTCGCAATTGTTTGGTTTCTTATCCTAAACTGTACTGCAGGAAAGAGCGTGAATGAAGCAATTCAAAATTAATAACCGGCATATTTTGGAAACTGAAACTGTCTCACGAAGAAATAACCATATAATTGCGCTAACCAAGGTTTGGCAAGTCATATTTGTTTGTTTGTTGTTCCAAACTGTTTGTCGTTCTAGAGTGTTGCAATGGGAAATTGCAATATGAATGCACTGACGGAAATTGAACAATTTACATGGTTTGTTAACCGAAACTGTCCCACTGAAAAATTATCCTGGAAAAGAGTACGACCAGCTTCGTCAAGTCAAACGTCCGAGGTTCGCGTGAGAAGCAGCCCTTGTAATGACGTGTACGCGTACACCTGAGTACGCAGTGACACTCTTCATCATTATCGTATGTGGGACACTCAGTACAGCTTCTATTGTTCAGAGATCCACACTTGTATCTCTGAACCTTCGCTCTGTATAATTACAGGGATATATTGGTCTCTTGCTCGTCAGCTTAGCTGGTTCTACTGCGTGATGTTTACTAGTTTGGTTCGCAAAATATAGTAGACTATCCTTCTAATTGTAGTTAACGGTCTGTAAGAAGAAAGCAGTTGTATGTGAAATATTATCGATCATAAAAGTTTTCGGTAATATTACATATTAAAAAATATTGGTATCCGGTACTGACTTTTTTCCAAACATTTTTCTATTTATAGCCGCATATCCAGGTAGAAGTTATTACAAAATACTATAAAAATTTGTCTGAGTTAAAAATGGTGTTTCAAGTAAAAGCGTAGTTACTGAAATTTAATTTGCACTAAATAGACAGCAGCCAGCATCTAATAGCTTGGAGTAATGAAAGTTTAAAGTTCATGAAACAAGATTTAAGTTGCAAAAACATTTTGTGCTAAAAAAAGCATCAATATTATGATAGCAGATGGCTACCTGTTAATTATTGTCTCTCTCAGCTTACAAGTTGGTGTCGATAAATTTTTGAAACCAATGAAGGAAGCGATCCTTAAGCAAAAATTAAGTGATCCTTAAGAGGGTCTTAAAGAAGCGTAGAAGTATTTGTGGAATCGTTTTCATTTGCGAATGAAATATGTAAGAACAGCTTAAAATATATGAGAGAAACTTGTTAATATTTCTTGTGACGTTACGAGCTTATGCAATTTGTAAGATTAAAAAACTACCCCATAGAAAATTAGGTACCCTTTATTAGAAATAATCATCTTGACATTTACGAAATATTTACAATGCACCTATAGGATGAAATATTTTCTAGATATTGTATGATGTTGTCTGTGTAAGTTGTAACTCACACGCAAACACATTTTTTAAGTGGCTTATATCTTAAGAAAGTTTATAACATTAAATCAGAATAGGGCACTTTAAGTATTACTAGTTCCTTGTTTCACCATAACATTTCAATTATATATTTGATAAATAGAGGATCAGCAAAAAAACGTGAAGTTTGTCTTATACTTCCTGTATTAAAAATAGTCTCGATATTCAGCGTTGATTTACAGTAGCTGAAGTGTCATCTTTTGGGTCACGTTATGGGTATTATTTACTGCTTGAAGTACTTGGTTAGCCTCAGCTTCCAGGAAGCTTGATATAGAGCCAGGCATGCCATAGTTCAGGCGTGCCTGAATCTGAAGCGGCGTGCACCAACTGGCCCATAATATAGCTGGCATTTCCAGTCATTGGAATCCAATATCAAGTTTGAGCGATATTTTAGGGTTGCTGTAAGTCGCCCCTCAAAGCTCAGAATTCCTTTGATCTTCCTGCGTGGGTAACAGCGTAACATGAAGAGAATTCCGGCAATACGGGACTAGAACAAAGTACCCTAAAAGTATGTGTTTCGTAAATTTTTTCGTTGTTAGATCAAGTGTTTTACAATTCAAATTACAATTGTAATTTTGTGGTTTCTAAGTTTGGTGTGTCCAACAGATAATTCAGAATTTCCCGCACAAACACGTTGGAAAAAACGCTTCACCCAATAATAGACATGTTTCCATGTTGAAATAATCTAGAAAACAGTCAGAAATTTTATGTCATTGGCATATTGGAAATAATTTTTAAGGGAAGCATAACTACGAACGCTACTCTTACAAAAAGGAAAATTTGACCACATGTTGATCAGAGACTTCAATAAATATGTTTTTGTCCTGCATGTCACTCTTTCCCAAAGACATATGGCAGTTTTGTTTTGACTGTAATTTTTAATTTAATTCCATGATAATAATGTGGAAAAAATGTGATGATGATTTCACATCACTGACTCGCATATTCCATATTCTAAATGTACCAGTATCATAAATGTAAGAGAATATCCTATGAATCTATAAATTTTTGAGTATTTTATACATTTCTTTCCATCAAAAGTATGAACCAGAAAGGGTTAAACTTTATAAACTCAATTTATCATGAATTCCGTGATAAAATTTTTACTTGGGCGCTGATTTCATATAATTGACTCCATCAGAAACCAATCGCTATAAACACTTTATCGAACGATGTAACTATGATTAAGTATAACTAAATCTAACGTGTAATTATAATTAAAATTATTTTAGAACATAAGTCAAATTCACTTCTACTCACGCATCAAATTTTGTGCTATGACTTACAAAGTAAAACAGTTTGAAATGCCGCTATTTTCCATCTTTTAATGTACATCTAAAATGTTACACGTCATTCGTGGAGTACACTGGGATGAATAAGTAATTTGGGTGTGAGCCTCGGAAAATTAAATACAATTTGTTGAATATTGACCCTAGTATTTATGATTAAAAATTAAGTTACATGTACTCTGAAAGTATTTTCTCTATAGCTGAAAATTCTTGTTTTGTCATCAGTGAGTTTTTTCACATTGAACTTTGTTACTTTTTATTGTTCACGGGTGTTTTGCTGGGATTTTTATTTATAATGTCGCAGCATTTCTTGTTGCGTTATTTCATACATATATGTGGTCTTCTTTTAGCATTAGCTCCCATTAGATTCACTGAACAATACTTCAGTGAACAATACTGCATTGAACAATACTTCAGTGAACAATACTGCATTGAACAATACTTCAGTGAACAATACTGCATTGAACAATACTTCAGTGAACAATACTGCATTGAACAATACTTCAGTGAACAATACTGCATTGAACAATACTGCATTGAACAATACTTCAGTGAACAATACTGCATTGAATAATACTTCAGTTAACAATACTGCATTGAACAATACTTCAAGTCAAATGACTCAAGTTCTAAAAAATTGAGTTAAATCACACCGTGTCGAATTTTTATTAATATGATCTAAACTGGAAAAAAAACTAGAAAATATCAAACGATCATCCTACTGTAAAAAATACTGAATACTGAAAATATTCAACTATCATCCTACTTCGCAGTCACTCACTAACAAATTTGCAGACAGGGATATCATTTTAGAGTAAATGGCTGGCTAAAAAAAGAAAACAAGAATAAAATTGAGTCAACATTTTCTTTCAGTGTCGCCCCTGAAAATATAGCTCTCATAAGTACCTCGAAACTAGTCGCTGCTCGGTCCAGGGCGGCCGCAAAAGTTGCTGAAAGTTTAAACGAGTCATCTTGTGATAAAATAGAGGCTGTGAGGGAGACAACTAGCACAAGTTAGCATTATGCACGGCAACTTTGCCCAGCTACCGATATAAGGTGTTCATTTTAATGCGTTAACGTCTAAATGAACTCTGAAGTCTTCTTTGAAAAAGTTTGCTAAGAAAACCTAAGATGTTTATAAAGCCAGCACTGCACTCAGCAGTTATAAAACTCAGAGAACATGTTGCAGTTTTGCTTGTTTTGACGCTGCTAGCAGCGTGATCAGAGAGTGAACATTTTGTGCTTGAGTTGCATTCCTCTCTCTTCGAGGAAAAATTTGGTCAAGAAATGGATGACGCTTTCTTACATGAACCCTACTTAGAAGCCTCAGTGCTAGTTTTCTGATCAGAAGTTGATTCCGCATGATCAAAATGGTGTAAAATGGCATTGGTAGTTTTTTCGATGTTCTCAAAAAAATTTTCAATGTAAAATTTTAAGTTGTACCTGAATCACTCAATAAAGTCGCAGTTTAATCTTATGTAAAATCGTTTCGCTAAATAAATATTTTTAAAAACTAATGACTTCAGAAAATGCTTTGTTTTAAACTTTCAAAGCGGGATTCAAATGCTGATGTAAATATCAGGCTGCTATTGCTCAACCTAATTTTATCACCAAATTAACAAATACTATCTCATGTAGAATAGAATAGAACAAGACAATAGAATCTAGCAGTTTGGCCCATTCTTGGATTGATATCCAAGTCCCATGCCGTCCCATGTCCAAGTCCCACGCCGTCCCACCCCGTAAATTGCATGCCGTCCCATGCCACCGTCCCACGCCGTAAATTGCATGCCGTCCCATGCTAAAGTCTCATGCCGTAAATCCCATACCGTCCCTTGCCCAAGTCCC
>VCRD01000239.1:160761-186241 GCA_006783055.1 Trinorchestia longiramus
CGTCCCATGCCACCGTCCCATGCCATAAATTGCATGCCGTCCCATGCCACCGTCCCATGCCACCGTCCCATGCCACCGTCCCATGCCGTAAGCAATATTTCGGGAAAATTTCCTCGATCTGACCATGATTAAGATAACTGTTTGTTTTTCAGACAAGAAAATGTGTTTAGGTTAGAAATGTTGTTCTGCCAGCATTTCATGTTGATTGAATTCATTTTTCATTTTCGAAATTCCTAAAACGGGCGAAGTATTGACAACAAATGAAGCTTATTCTAGTAATGTGTAGCGAATGACTGTTCTTTACATTCTACTTTTTTCTAGTGCTATAAAATGGGATATTCTATTTTGAATATTAGTATTCGAATGCACGCATTTTCTTTATTTCCATTTTTTTACAATATACCGCAGTAGGTTCATTGAGAAGCAACACTGATCTGAGACGATTCAAAAATGTTTCGAGAAATTTCTAGCATAATATTAACGAGTAAAACAAGCGATAGCAAGAAGTAATTTATGGTTTTACTGTATTCCTAGTTAATAAAGTTGATATAAAGTTGAAATTGTTGGTTAAAACTCAGCACAAGTTAGTTTTTGAAACTGTCCTTAATATTAATCGAAAGACCAAATCGTTTTTGCGGCGTAATTAATAAATTACGCACTGGTTCCGAGTTGCGATCATAAAGATGCCATCACGGATACAAAATTTTGGCCCTACTTTCACTGAACAAATTTTATGACTGAATTTATTTGCTGTGTTTTATTGAATAACTGATCGGAAGCCATAAGTTAGATTAGTACGTCATTTTTAATCTGCTTATAATACGCAGTAAGTAAAAATCAGGCGTCAATTAACGTGGACAAGGTGTTAATATTGGTATATTAATCCTGAATAAATAGCAAACTGCCCTAAGCATCAGCGAATTACTTGCGTTGAGTGCATACGTCAAATCAATTTGAAAATGAAGCCCAGCTGTATCCAAAATTCACAGCATCTTTCTGCTTTCATTGGTAACAAAATGCATGCCATCAACAATTAGTCACCGAGTTTAATTTCCGAGGACAAACTGCAAAATATTGATCTCACTGGAAAAAATGTTCACTGTCAGGTGATGTGAAAACTGTCCATCATTAGGATGATCAAGTTTTTTTAACAAATAGCGCATTAATCTGTTCAGTGCTTTGAAATACCTTCAAAACTTTGAAACCACTCTCATTGAGTGTTTGGGAGATAATACAAAAAAGTTAAGCCTACCCTTAGCGTTATGCAAGGAATGAAAATCGACAGCAAACCCTTCGAATCGAATATTTTTCAATATGAACAAACACCACAATGTAATACAAGTGTTGTCATTTGGACGCTTCAACACGACGGAGCGCCTGATCACCAGTGTTACACAGCGGTGTTATGGATACAAGTCTACTGCCTTGTTGAACAAAGAAGAGTAGGCAACCTCATCGTCAGTTCTTATGGTTCTCTATTACATTTTCAGGCCATTTTTTAGGCCGGCTCAACTTCTGGCTTCATTTGTGAAGAGCTGCGGAAAAATATTATATAAAATATGGGCTGGAATACTCTCTGAGTCTGTGCATGCAACCTTGCAAGACTTTCTCAAGAGACTTGGACAGTTTTTTTAAGAGTTAAAGGAAACAAACTTCATGCCATTTTGCAAAGTGGTTTTGCGTTACTAACCTACTATTTTTGAAAGAACAAGAAATAATGGACGTATTGTTATTTCATTTATTTCCACTCAGATCTCGAGCTACTCGCCAAACACTGATCTTCTTCTCGTGGAAATGTAAACCTATTATTCAGAGTAATTGGCAAAATAAAATTCTGGCGAGCGCGTCGAATACACTGTATTTCTCAGTACAATGAATGAGCTGAGCTCTTGGAATTGCTAATATGTTTTACTAGGACAATTTAAAAGATCCAGTCGTACAAACATTAAGTGGATGACTTTAATAGAAAATTTCCCAGAACTTGGTATACATGCTCTTTGCCAGATTGTTTGTTACACAATAAACGCAATTTTTGAACAAAAAAATAATTTCTTTGAACAAATGAGGGAAAACAATGCATCAGCAGCTGCATCGGATCGCAAACTCTTAAATAAAGAGGCGGAAAGAAATTTTGTTTAAAACGTTGAAATTCTCTTCAAATTTATCCGGATATTTTCCGAGTGAACAATTTTCAGTTTATTTTAACTTACAAGACTATCCGAATCAATTTGATATTCTAGATTTCTATAAATGTTTGAAAACATGGAAAACTATCACCAAAACATCTTGATGTTCGTGACTTCCCGAACCTTTCGATCAGGAAAGACTATTCGAATCTTTTCAAAGTGAAGAAAATATTTTTTCCAGCACATATGCAATTATGTTTACAGTGAGCGTTTTCAGTCTCAAAGTTCTTTTTCAAAGACCTTGCCACGGAAGTGTCATTCTTGACTCAATTAGTAGAGCACTTCAAAAGCCGAGTTCTTATTTGAAAGGGAAATGTTTATCTGAACAGTTTTTCCTGATAATAGCAATTTAGAAAAATAGCATTTTGTGAAGGGTAAAATGTAAACAAGATTGCAGAGTATAACAGTATAATAGTAGAAAATACTGAATCATATTATCGTGATCATAGGTATCGTATGTCCTTATAGTTCTTTTCTTGTGGGTGCAAGAACAGAGTGTAATTTTTGGTCGATTTAGAATAACTTCTTGCTTACAATCAAAATATTTTCTTGTACGGCAAATGGATTTTTATAAACATGTCATCTTCTGACAGCAGTTAAAATAGGTTTTTAGAGGCAGCGGTTATAACTTTCTTCTTGCTGCCTGAAATATTATGATTTTCTTAGATAACTCATTTAGGCTGATTGCAAAAAAATAATAATCGCTATATCGTGACGAGTATTTAATGTTAGAGTAAATATTTAAAACATTATAACACTGATTGCTCTGTCGTTCAAGTCTAATTTAAAAATATGAAGTGATCAGAACACAAATAACAAGCTTGTGCCAAAATATTATTGTGCTTGAATTATGTAGAATGACTAGGATTAATTTTTACTATGGGAAGGACATGGATCGCTTACATCGACTGACCTCTCCGTACTTTATATTTGTAGGCAAAAGAGACTTTAATTTGGTTACAAACTGTGGCTACAAACAAAGACTTGATTTAGTTACAAAAAAATACATATATTTATTTATTTAAGGAGACACCTGGCGTTTTATTATACCGTATGCCCCACAAAAACCCGAACCGAGTATTTATTTTACCGTATCAGTAATACCATCATAAGAATACCTAGGATTCTTATGATGGATGGTGTCAGTAATACCGTTATAAGAAATTAAATGCTCATGGTATTCTTACGATGGTATTACTGATACGGAAAAATAAATACTCGGTTCGGGTTTTTGTGGGACACACGGCATAGTGTTGATTGACTAGTAGACCCACATGGGAAAATTTGCGTATATTTTACTGAATTTTTTCGTTTGATTTGAAAGTGGGGGCAGGATTTGCAAAGGAGTTTCCACATTGAAGGATGTGCCTTTGGTATCCACAATACAATGCTTACAATACATGTATACCTTACCAAATTTTTTCCTATCTAAATCCTCAAGAGCATGACAGAGAGACGGACCAAGAAAGCAGCTTGTTTACTTGGTACGTCTCTAGCAAGCAAGCAACCAAGCAACAAACTGTGTATTATTATGCAGTGGAATAACCCTATAAATTAATACCTATATGTTACCCATAGCTCAAGAACGAAAACTGATGCTCCCATGATCTGCTAATCTTTTTGTTTTTACTCCTTTGAAATTAAAGGCATCACTGAAAGCTTATGCACTGCGTTATTTCACCATTTGAAGACCAAAAATGTGTGGCCGCAATACTTCATAAACTGAAAAGATGTAACATTTTAGTACAATATATTTTACTGTACTAAAATATTTTTGGGGAGTACTCCAAATGTTCCATTAACGTAAATCAATATAAAAATATCCGTGATAAGAAGTAGATCACAAACTGAGCTTAATTTTCAAGAACAGTGCAACGTATTTCTAAAATAAAATAGGCAGAAATATAGAGGGAAAAACAATGCTTACAAAACAGTAGGAAGAAATAAATAATGAATAGTAACCGAAATGAGATTGGAGTTTACGCACGTGTCTGATCTCACTGAAATAAAAAAAAATTCTACATGCTTTCTGCGTGAAATTCGAGGACGAACCGAACATTCTTCGTAAAGAATGTTCTGTTGATGTTGAAAAGACTAATCAAACTTGTACAACCACCCGTGCGCGGCGATTAAAATTCTTTTGCTTCTATCTGTTTAGTTCCATTGATCTGGTAATTCTCTTGCAACAGTGGTCGTTGGGGACGGAGGTTTGCAAATAAAAAGATCCAAATTTCGAATTTCATGCATCGCTAAATTCTGCGTTCGCTTGTTGTCCAAAGATTTGCTGTGAAAATTTGACTAAGAATTGTTCACAGTTATTGGTGAACACAGAATTGTCTATATTTATTCGGGGTATCAGAATTGTTTAAATTTATTGGTGGGGCAAAGAATTGTTTAAATTTATTGGTGGGACAGAGAATTGTTTAAATTCATTCATGTGACACAAAATTGTTTAGATTTATTGGCTGGACACATAAATATTTCAATTTATTTGTGGACTGCAAACTGATTTGCATTTAATGGTTACACTTCAGAAACTAGAATAGCATATCTAAAATACGACTACATGCAAACAGATAGATTAAAATTTGTGACCTGTTCAGATGAGTGAGTCATGTACATGAACCCCGAAAGTCAATGACAAACTAAGGAATATTGATATATAAACTAGAAATTATTGAGATTTAGCCATCGAAGAATGAGAAGTTAAAAGATTTCCAGTTTCACATACATACATCGTGAATATATTGTCGTATATTGTTCCGAATTTAAGTACCCTCAAATTATTTAACACAAAATTATAAATAAATTATTTTTCACACGACATAGTAGCTCAAGTGGTGGCGTCAAGTAATGAAGTGTTTAATTACCGCCAAAGTTGCGTGGCAAATCCTCATCCGAGAAAAAATGCTCCGTGAGTAAAAAGTTCACTACAGAATTTTTTTGCTATTTATGTCATGCTACTTCTCTGTACTTGTTTTTTTTAAAAAAAGCTTTCAAAACTCGCGTTGTTGACTCATTCATGCGTTTCACATTGCGCCAGTTCACTGAATGCATATTTTAGATAAAGCGTTCTAATTTTTCTTGTTTCATTTCTTTCCTTTGCAGTCATTCACAGTTATTGACAATGTCTGAACTTCTATTAAAGGGACTTTAGCTGACTAGCTCCCTCAAGTTTCTGCTTTCAAATTATGTGAAATAACGGAAGGAATAATTTGCAGTCATCACCGCCGATATTTTGTCTCTTCATCCAGCACTCGTCTGGTACGGGAATGTTTAATTTTCGTTGGGAACTTTCCTCAAAGTAGGAAATTCCGTCCACTTAGACCTTGCAGTGTCAGAGTCGTACGATTGGATCCACTAACAACTCTGGATGTCATGATTTACTAACAATTGTGGGTGTCAGGGTCCACTAACAACTCTGGGTGTCATGATTTACTAACAACTGTGGGTGTCAGGGTCCACTAACAACTCTGGGTGTCATGATTTACTAACAACTGTTGGTGTCAGGGTCCACTAACAACTCTGGGTGTCATTATTTACTAACAACTGTGGGTGTCAGGGTCCACTAACAACTCTGGATGCCAGCGTTCACTAACAACTCTGGGAAACAAAGCTCACTAGCAACTCTGGGTGCATGAGCTTACTAACGATTCTGGCTTCCAGAGTTCACTAACAACTTTGGATGTCAGAGTTCACTAACAATTTTGGGTGTCAGGGTTTACTAATAATTGTGGGTTCCAGCATCAGGAAATGTTAAGGTTCCTCATATCCTGACGGACCCTATTCAGGCACAGCTCACTTCAAACCTCACCACCAGGAACTATAAAAATTACACAGGTTCACATTCTTCAAACTCGCTAAGCCTTGCACATGTGCCATGAAAGGCGCAAGTTTTCCCCAGCTAAATTTGGACCTTTTTGTTTGGAGTTATCGTGAAAGTATGTCTCGCTCTAAATATGAGGTATATTTCATTCATATGTAAATTATTCATTATTTCAAACAGTGAACTCCTTTAGTTTTGATATAAAACTCCGTTCATGACTATGAATGACACTGTATTGCTCTGAAAACTACCTGTTTTCGATTTTGTAAGAAAGACTTTAGTATAACATGTTACTTTTGCTTGATAATAGTGAAACTCCTTATCATTAAGGCAGATGCGAGTCTTTAGATGATACGTGGATCTAGAAGCCATGAAGAGATTGAAATAGTTCAGTGTCAGACCAATAAAGCCAAGGAAGGCTTCCAAGGGTCAAGAAGTTCAAATGAACAAAAGGAAAGAGCTCCGCACTCCAAACTTTCCTTCGTTCTCACGCTTTTTTAATCTGGAGTTATGGGAACCTCCTTCCAATTCACTCGGCAACTGCAGAAAATTGCCCTTTCTTTGAGAGGCGGTGAAGCGTCAAAAAGTCTACGGCAATTTGTTGACATCTTTAACTTTTGTTTCCCTCGTTTCCATGATACATTTCACTCGGCATGAATTCTGTCGTTCACTGGAAGCTTCGTTCTAGAAAATTTTCATGTTTGCTCTAAAAGACACAACAAAATTCTAGTTGCTTAATATCCTGAGAGAAATGAAGTTTCTCCAACTTGTGTAACACAATTTTGAGTGCCTCAGAAAAGTTATGCATGCGAAAAACAAATATGTTTGACTTTCCTCACTCAATTTTTTGTACAATGGTAAACTATCAAGTGATTACATTGGATCTCGATTTTAAAGAATTTCGTTATTTCTAGGGACTCATTAAGCTGATATTGTTTTTCATCTAATACTATGATCAAAATACGAATGGTTTGAAAAACCTTGTGGAAGAAGACCTTGTTTATTTCGTCGGATGATCATTAAAATTAAATTGAGTTAGTTAAGTCATAATACTGAATGGGTTAATCCTAGAGTGGGTCATGAATCACACAATAATGAACGAAAATTATACGAATATTATCCCAACCAGTCAAAAAAAAAACTATTTCATTTAAATGTACTTTTATAGGAGAAACGAAGTTTAATCATCGTTCGTTAAATTTAATTGTATGCAAATTAAATGAACAGCTTTCCCTTGCACAGGATGTGACCAAATGATTCGACACATTTGCAAATAAAATAAAATAAAAATAGAGTGAAGAACGACATATGTTTGTGTACGGTAATTACAAGAGCAAGTATGTACATTTGTAAATTAAGACAGCATGTATAGCCTGTACCTTAATTAGAGCATGTGCATACGTCACTTGAGAAAGCAGGTATGTATGTTAATTACAGTGTGTATGTACGTTAATTAAGAGAGTGTACGGAAATTAGGAGAATATGTCTGTATTTCAATAAAGAGAGTATGAATGTACGTTAGCTAATAGATTATGTCTATGGTATGGATAGAGTCAAGCTTGTACGGGAGTTTGATACAACTGAATCATACGGATGCTTCACTAACTGTGAGGAAGAAGAGACGTTCAGGCTGGCACTTTACATCATGGTAAGACTTCTGGAGCGAGGGAACCGAGAATATTCCTCCTCAGTAAGCAATGTAATACTTTCTTAAGCCTTATGTGCTCAAGCATATGCGTTGGGACTGAGTGCTTGAGTCTATATGGTATGGCATTCTTTTATATTATTTAGTAAAGCTATTTACGATAAGCAACAACAGCACATCCGTGATGGTTCACTTGCGACGTATGTTCACGTACGTTAATTACGAGAGCATGTATGCACATTTGTAATCAGATAAGTGAGAATTCCATGGGGTTTCTTTTTTTTTGGTGAGTGAATTCTTTCTCTAGTATGGTTAATATATATGGTCCAGTGTGCCTCAACTTGTACTTCGCATATTTGTTTCAAATCTTCACAGAATTAGAGCACGGACTTGAAATTCAGATTTTGAGTTTGCAGCTAAGAACCACGAGAAGCCTGATAATATTCAATTAAATACATACAAGTCAAATATAGGTAATGGTGATCGAAGGTCGTATAGAAACCATAACAACTATTGCGATAGTCGAGCTATTTGTTGCCTTTATAATCTCTTTTGATATTGGTCTGCTAAAATTTTGAGTAATCCAGTTTGATTAATACAAACATATTTTCATGTTTATTTTATGAATCCGCTAAAAAAATTGTGAGGAAGTAATTAAATTTTCAACTAATATTTTAAATGTATTTATCGTGTACTGAGTTCAGATAATAGTTCATGGAAATTTATTCGCTAACATTTCACGAGTCACAAGAAAGCCAACCATTGAGCGCTCTACATGCGGAAGTTTAGTATCTCAGAAGCAGAAATACTTCAAACAAAGAGTATTGCTGCAAGTCGTGGCTATAAACATTAAACATACGACGTTGGAATACATTTGGTGATTGCACATCAAATTGCTCAATTGTGAAAACCTTTGGCGTGGATAGCCTTGTCCTACTAGACTTCACTATTGTCAGCTGCCTTTCATACGTTCAATCTGGTGGCAGAACAAAAACCGGCGGCATTGAGTTGAGGGAGAAAATCGAGTCCAGCGAAACTGTCTACAATATTTAAAAGTTTAGATCACTTTTACCGGCATCCTCTCGTTCTTTTTCTCTCAATGGAGAAGTTAAATGGCGCCGTGAAGAAGAATGTTAGGAACGCTGTAAAAATTCGACGACATTCAGCTTTTCTCTCGATTTGGACTGAAATATTCTCACTCATCAGAAGCTGCTAGAGCATCGTATTCCATTTCAAGAAATGACTCTCAGAGAGACACCTTCAGTCACAGATTAAAATGAATAACGAAAGTGAACTCAGATTTCCTTGTTTTAGATGCTCTCTCTGACTTTAGTCGCATCAGGGATTTTTCAAGCACAAAAATCAAGATAATAAATTGCAAAAGAGAATTCATCGTAACAATGTATTCAATAAATTTATTGCATAACCCAAGAATCAGTTTTCTGTTTCTGAAACGTAAGCAAAAATAAACCCGCACATGTGGGCTTACATTGAAACGCAATCAAGCTCAGCTACACCGAACAACACAGCGATTACGCTGTTCAATTCGCCGTAACACATCCTACCTAGAGTGATTGATCTCCAAAATAAAGAAAAGTCATTGAACCCCCCAAATATAAGAGAAAGTTGAAGCAAAGATATCAAGGGTTGATCCCCAGAAAATAATGGAAGACGATTTCAACTTTAGTAGGAAATTTTAGTCAAAGTTGTACAGTGGCTTCAATGCAAAACAATGAAATATCGCTTGGAAGAGTAAAATTGCAGGCTACAGTTTCTTTGTACTAAGAATTTGTTTCTTTGGTATGGAAATGATAAAACATATGGACGAACATATGCATGAAAGAATAGAATTCGAAACAATACATGCCTTTAAAATTTTCAAATGAACCCGAAGTTAATTATAAGAAACCTTAATTTCCAGATTATGGTAACGACAATTTGAAATAGATAAAATATCACATAGATTTACTTTATTGTGTTCGTATATTTTACTGTAAATTCTATTATTAGAAGGAACGTTATTAAAATTAATACACAAATACCATCTATGCAAAATGAGAGTTGATATCAATCAAATTCCTATCATCATTCACTTTCTAAAACGCTGGATTTTCCAGTGAACTGTCTTTTGAATTCGTTAGACTCATTACATTTTGTCGCCACATAATTTTGATCATTTATTAGTAGTTTTTGGGAAAAGTTGGAAAGCAGTTAATGAAGCGCTATGTTCCTAAGTTATTAAATGTGGGCTTCGATTCAGGAGTAGAACAAGCGAACGATCTATGCGCCACAAAGAAATTTCAAAACCACGTAAATAATGGAAATTTGTAGCATTGTTAGCACCGAGCTGACAATCATTTAAAATTTGTACACAGAGCACTCAAACGATCACTTAGATGCCAGCTCTCACCTAGTATTTTACTCTAACTCGTAAATCAAACCTCATTTGCATACAAACGAAAATAAATGTTTACATAAATCACTTAAATATCTTCGCCGATCTCAATGCTTATTATGAAATGTGGTCGAAGCTAACCGCAGGAGAAGTTACATGTTTCACTCTTCTGACTTGAACTTGGATTACGAAAGCCTGAAAATTTCACCTACCTCGTAATTTATCACCAGCTTGGTCGACTGGTGAGCGAATCTGCTTGCGAGCGGGAAGACCCGGGTTCGAATCCCGCTGCCGACATGGTTGATGCGGCTAGAAATACGGCATGGGACTTGGGTAAAACAACCGAATAATTATTGAAGTAATTATCCGACCCAAGAATGGGCCCGAAGGTTCGTTCCTGTAGCCTCATTCTATTCTATTCTATTCTATTCTAATTTAGACTCATGGTCTTTTACTGAGGTTACACGTGACTCAGAGTCAAGGGACTGGTTCGTATAACTCGTAGATGAGAAGTTAACAAAGCATTATGATGGCAGAAATTGACAGCGAGTTTGAGGATAGTAATAACCGTCTGTCGTTCAAAATGATGGAGCTTTTTGATTTTTTTAAGAGTTGTACTGCGTTAAGCAGTTTTAGAAAGGGCGAAAGACTGACAGACAAGTCAAATATTAACGAAGAAAGGTGCGGTGAAAGGCTAGAGAAATAAGCATAACGCTCGAGATGAATTGCTTCTTATCACATTGGATGCAGCAGTTATGGGTGTTAACATTGAATTAGACAATCAAACTAAATAACACGCTAAGTATCATTGACTCCATCAATGTTACATGTGTTTGTATCTCTTTATTTAATTTACAGCTAATTATAAAAGATGTTTGTACAACTCTGCGTGAGCAACTTCTCAGTTACTTGAAATTAGTGAACTTATTTGTATTTTCTGATTCAGTCAAGCCTCTTTCATACTCGAGTTTATTACTAGCACAGTAAGTTTAACTAAGAAATACTGTACGAGTCCTAAATGAAAACATACAGGTGTGTATCAAAAATAGAACGAGGAAGTAATAATTTTTGTGTCTGATTTACGATTCTGGAACAAAAACAAGATTAAAAGTGACAAATTTATTAATACTTAGAAAGCTAAAAAGTTCAGACTTACGTACAGTGAACTAAATGACTCAGATCATCAATGAATCTCATGAATTTCTTCCCTTCCCTTGAAATTATTCTAACTTCAAACCAGTTTTTTGTTCGACCAGCTTCAGCCCTTGAATATTTCCTGTTACTTTTTTGAACAGTTTTAAATGCACTCACTTCAGGACCTTCATTTATCCGAAACCAAATTCCAGGTGTAACCTAACATCACAACCTGATCTCAATATTATAGTTCAATATTCAATATTATAGTTCTCAATATTATAGTTCACAACAAGAGATCATGACTCAACTTTATTCGGTTCTACTTCCTTCTTCGTCTTTCATCAGAAAAATGTTTTTAGCGTTCAGGTGCCTCTGCGTTCTTCTCACGCCACCGGAAAACCCAATATAAAGTTGATAAATTTTGCGTAGTCAAGAACCTCGCTTTGAAAGTTTGCGCATAAAACTTCCCTGGACTGTTTCCGCTGGCTCCTTAGAATAAATATGATGTACATATATTCTCCTCTGGCTTAGGTCGGCGAGCGCATAGAAAGCACGATGAAGACACCAAAAGTTTTGACCCGGAGTTGAGAGCCAACTGTTCAAATGCAATTTAAAGAATGGAATTGAAAGAACAGTTCAAGTAATTTTATTAAATAAAAAGACAACTGAATTAACGGTACACTTGGATTAAACAACAACGGTAACGAATATCATGTTGTATTTTGGCGGGGGTGTGGGAGACAAATTTTAACTAGGTTGTAAAAAGAATAATCGAGTATACAAGTAAATGAGTACTTGAGTAACTGAACAATTGAGTAATATGGCTGTGTAGGAGAGGAAGACGAATAATGGGAAAAAATGGGGTACTTTATAGTCATCCAGCGCCTTTGGTATTCACAATCCAATGTTTATAATACATGTATATCCGTTCTGATTTAATTTAATTAATTTTTCTTCACTAATAGATAGGAAATAATGAGACCGACACGCACAGAGCGACAGAGAGAGATCCACGTTACTGAGGAATTCGACACGTTTTGTTACCTCATGTAGAAAAAAATTTCCTCTCAGTTTTCAGGAACGATTACAACTGAATCCATTCTTCAATTTACCTGTATGGGCTCTTTGGTGATTAAGATTTTGGATGAGATTCATTCATTAAGGATAGTTATTAGAACGCAATTTTTACTTTTTAAACCAAAATTGAATACCTGTAGTACCATAGACACACGTTTGTCATTTCAGGACTGAAAATGAGTGGATCTCATTTTCGTATATTGTTGTTGGATTTATTTAATGAAGCCCTTAATCTAATCTATATTGCTGTTATCTTCCAAATGCGAGTCGCTTTTCACGTTGCTGTTCGTCTCTATCACCCAAATACAAAATACGCAAGTAAAGTGGGTTGAATCGGGGCCGCGAGGCATGTCGAGGGTGCACGCACGAAAGTGTAATATTTTAACCAGTGTAAAAATTATGATCTTAACGACGGAAATTAGGTTATAATGACTTTACACAAGCTGCAATGCGTACGCTGGATGGACAAAAATAGTCCATAGCGTACTGAGATGGAACCAAATTAAAATTGTCATTGTCACCGCGGCGGCACTGGTGTTGTGTGTCCACCAATCATCTTCTGGGACTGCCGTCTCCCATTGCCAATCTCGTTAACTTGTGATTGTAAATTGACGCACAAGTTTGTGTTGGGAAAACGACTACTACTATTCGGAAGATTCCATTTGTATAGCTTACACACTCATTCCATCTGTTCAAAGCTGCAGGGTCATAGCACATGTGAATTGAACGTAGTTTAAGCTTATCAAGTAGCGTTAGTGCTTGATGTTTTTTGCGGTTCAGGCTAATGAGTGCAAGTGAATAGAGTAAATTCATTTGTAAGTGCTACCGTTGTTAAATTTCCAAATACACGGATAATTTACCTTGTCTCTATCATGAAAAACTTTTACAAGTTTTTTAGTTTCGACGGTATTCACCGTCAGAGCAAGAAAAAATTGAGTTTTTTTTATCAAAGCCATATCAAAATTGTAGTTCTATTTCACACAGCAGCTTAAATTCAATCAGCTATACCAATAAATCCTCCACTGATAAGCAAAATCGCAAGTCTTTATTATTTTCGTTGAAAAATAATTATAAAGTAGCATCGCTGCCTTAGTTTCACAGAGCGGAGAAAAAAGCTCACTCCGATAATCTCTGGACGGCAGAAGCCGTTATCCAGACAAGAACGCCACTGCATTCACGATTTAACAGTTAATCAATGCTAATAATTGCCTGCATTTAACCCAGTCTGCTGTTCTACACTCGCTGCAGAGAAGGAAGCAAGACAGAAAGTTATGAGCATATCAAAAGATGTTGATCTAAATGGTCGTAAAAAGATATTACTGGAATCTGAGTTATTTCATTCAGTCAGCACATAATTCAGTTAGCGAGGGAATTCATAATGAGCAAAATATCTACGTCAAGGTTTAGCTCCAAAGTGACCTAGGGTTGCCGGAGACGGAAAAACACATACAATCAAAGACACTCGCACACACATGTACACACATATAATACATACGCACATGACGACACATACAGACTCATGTAGACAAACTGAGACGCATGTGTCATGTGAGCATGTGATGAACAAATGTAACGCATGAGGAGCATTTTGATGAGAAGACTAGAATAGGAATGAGCCGTTTAGCCCATTCTTTGGTTGGTACCTGAGTCCCATGCCGTAATTCTAGCCAAGCGATGGTCTGACCACCACGGCAGTGGGCCTCGAACCCGGGTCTTCTCGCATCGCGAGCGAGTTTGCTCACCAGTCGACCAAGCTGGTGGTATAAAAAGAAAGTGAAGACTATCGCTCCTTATAGATCAGTGAGATAAATTCAACAAAAATAATTAATGGATACTAAATATTATGTATGAAAAATCGAGTACTATGATGGAACCTCTGACAGTTCTTGAACAGGAGGTACAGACAGTGGCATCCTGCATGCCTGTCTTCAACTGTCGCATGACAGGAGCAGCAAGGTGCTCAAAAATACAAATATTATTGATTAACTGAGTAAATTATTGGAGGTGATGGCAAAAACCATATTTGTTCAATACAGGTTTTGAAAAAATTCTTAATTTTTCCAAATTAATTGCAATAAAAAGCATCAAAGAATTTTTTTTAGAACTTTTATAGTAAGGATTTGGTAATCAATTCGTAAAAAAATTAGTCATATTGAGATCGAATCGTGAACTTCATGGTTTACAAGAAAACGTTACATTGGTTGTACGCAAATTTTTCTATCACGGTTTGATTAACGGAAATCAGTTACTCATTGTAGTTTCATATCGAAGCTCGTGCATGCATTATTGGGTTTCTCTAGTACCCTTCCGAATAGTTAGTCACTAGGATTGAAAAGGCAGTGAGAATTAAAATTTTAGCTAATAAATGAATTGGAATTTGCCAACTTAATGCAGTTTTGATGATAGAATTGTACGAATGAAAATCCTCCAGGGACGATAAAATATAAAAGTTGGAACTTTCCATAAACATAATATTAATGAAGACTGGTCTCGCTATGAACCCTAAATTCAATTATGAAACAGAAAAATTTGGAAGATTTAATGCTGTAGTTGACATCGGTCACTTGGGAATAATATTTTCCAACGAAGGGTTCATTAATTTTTTTTTCAAAGCTGATGGCTTTTTGAGGGGTTCCAATTAGCGTGAAATCCATGTAAAGTATTGGTACAAAAAGACCCCCACATGTTTACCTGCACCGCATTAATGACAGAGTCACTAACGATGAAATAATACGCACTGAGATAAATATTTATTCAAAAACTTTAATATATTTTCATCATGGTGAACGTCTAAATTATTTAATGTCATGACATTTACAAACATCATTGGGAAAAATGAATGGTTAAGAAAGGTTTCGCTAGGTGGTTTTTGTCATGGAGTAATTATCCTTAACCTACTAAACTTTTTTGATGTAACTATTAAGTTTGCTGATTAAGAAGTGGATATCTAATTTGGATTGAGTACCAATACTTTCTTCTCTGACTGTTTATGAACGACTGTGAGAATGACTATACACGGTGCAACATATGTATAATATATGTTCATTGCATACTTATATCAGATTGGAATGGAACCTATGTCCGATTTTTGGGCTTGCATTAAGCTTGAAAAACTTCTACCTACATGAATACGAGTATTAAGTCCTCTTCATACTTTTCATTTATTTCTATTGTTTCTATCCATACGTTGAAAAGCCCATAATTTATGCGTTTGTACATTTGCTTTGAACGGGAATTATCATCATAGAGGATGATGATGCACAGTATTTACAAAGGAGCGTTGCTTTCGCACTAAGGCAGTTTTAAATGTCTGGTTGATTGCAGTAGAAGTGACGGTAATATTGATAGTTTGATTATACCACAGCTCGTAAAAGACAGTCATTCCAATATTTTACCAGGCATTCAACATGATCTTCTTTGAATAAAGTTTTCTCAGTTGGTCTTGATTTTTTTTCCTCGACTATTTCTGAACGAAGGATTTAGCGTCATGCTAAAATATGCAATTTTTATCACCAGCCACCTGCCTATTGAAAAATTGTTGCCAACGGAGCAGAAAATGTAAAGGAAAATTTGATGTTCAAGGTCTTTAGATGAGACGAGCAAAGATGTGGGTACTGTAAAAGATGGTAAAAATCATGTTTATAATCTGGAAGAAAAAGGTTAATTACTCGTTGTAGAAATCAATAACGATACCAAAAGACTCTGCTTCCATAAATTGAAAACCAAAAAAAAAATTGTAGAGGAAATAGTACGTTACTTTCATTCCAATCTTAGATGCAATAGGTAAGTTTGGTTCCAAGGTGCTGTAAAATGTAACATAAAAACTTTTTTGAAACAAAGAAATTTAATTTTTTTCTGATCAGGGATTTATTTTAGCCAGGTAAAAATTTGTTTTTGCGTATAGGTAGCTCAACATATTTTGAAAATATTTTCGTCTGTAATAGTAGTAGCACACTAAAGATGATTATTCCAGGACGATTGAAACTTAACAAATGTTTTATACAATTAGCCAAAACATCAACTTTTGAAGTCCCATTTTTTCGATCAATTTTATAAAATGAAGTAAAATTTCCTTGCTTACTATAATTACTATAACTTAGCAATTTTGATGTACCCTCTGCATAACACAAGTATTACCTAATTAATTCAAATTTTTATCAAAATACGAGTATTTCCCTTAAACACAGAAAATACACTCTCAAAAATATTCCCTGCAAAGCTAAATGAATCGAGAATAATTTTATGTACAAACTCAGATCTAAGAAATACTGAAACTGAATATACTAGTGACAAAATAAATTTGAACAGAACTGATAAGGACGCATTTAAACTGAACGAATTAATCTTTTTTAAACATACACACTTCTAACTCGTTCCCAGGAGAAATTTTCCTGAAAATTCTGTATTAAAAAATTTTGTGTTCAGTATAAATGCTATCGAAAGCTAGTGCAATCAGAGGAAATTTAGAGCTTGATACGCTAAAATAAACTAAAAAAAAAAAATAAAAAAAATAAAATAAATTATAATTAATAATTAATTAATTATTAATTAATTATAATTAATTATAATTATTTTATTTTATAAAATAAACTAAAATTCATCATCGGGAGAAGAATGTTGTTGGAGTGGGTGTGAGGTTGAATAGAAATATAATGAAAAACAGGAGGTTTAATGAATATCTAATGTCACGTGTCTTAGCAAGATGGTGAGAAAATGAGGCATGAAGCAGAAATAGTAGAAACAATTACCAACATTGAGAAGGATATGAATTGGAAGAATTTTTGCAGGAGTACAAGGAGTGTTGACGAGACAGGAATTTTTAAGGAAAACTACACAGTCCAGAGAGTTGAGAGCTCAGAATAATCGAGATGATCAAACTGAATGAGCTCGATTACAGTTGAAAAGTTCTGCAAGATTAACAGAGTTCAGCGAAGAAAAAATAGTGAGGGCCATTCGAAGTAAGTCGTAGCTGTACTTGACTCGTTCGATGAAATAGAGCTTAGAGTATTAAAGCAGTTCGGACCTATGAAGAGAATGAACAAACGTGTCACTAAAAATTCATTAACGAAGATGTGTGAAAAAAGTGAGCAATAGGAAAACGTACAGTGCGTACTGACCAATGAATAAAAAAACGTTTACTAAAGGAATTAGAGAATAGAAGTAGGACTAAAATATTGAACATGATAGTGGGCACCAAATACTGCACATGATAGTGGACGCCAGTACTGTACATGATAATGGCTGCCTAATGCTGTACATGACGCAGCCACGATTAGATTTCACTCTCATATGTTGTTTCATCAGAAAATTTGAGTGCAGAAGTGGACGATGCTATTGGATCTAAACCAATAAGAACTTTTGTACAATACAGCCTCATCTGATCAAATATATGGCAAGGGAGTTGAGAGAGCCAGTGATTTGTGATAGTGCTAATACTATAACATTTCGAACACCCCTTCTCCACTCATCGTTCGAAAGAGAGACTTTAATTACCCTTACCCTTAGTTGAAAACAAACTACCTGTAAGGCAGTTTTTTTCAACTAAGTGTTTTTTATTCACCTTTTAAAAATATCTTCAAGTTATAGATCAATCTACAGACTTAACGTAGTAATTGATTCTATGACTAGATTTAAGTTAGAAAATAGAAATCTAATTAGGAAGATTTACCCTTCATAGAATAGCGTTCAACTTATGATGAACTTTTAATTTCATCTAAACGAAATAATACTTCATTACCTTCTTTTACACGAATGACACTTTATTTTCTTACACCACACTAAGGAAATGAAAACAATTTCTGAATCGCTCGAACCATTCAGCTTTGTCTTTTTCCACAAATCAATAAGCTCTTTAGTTCCATTTCATACCCGTAATTATCTTACGTATTCTTTATGGATTCTGCAGCTCGTGACCATAACGAAGCTAATGAAACTTGTGATATTAGACGGCAGTCCTTGCAAATTACGGTGGCTTCAAATTTTAATGGGACATTCCATCAGTTGCTTGTTAATTGAGTTTGCTGTAGAGAATGAGGCTCTAATTCTTTTCATTCTGTGAGCAGATGATGGGTCCAAGATGGTGGCTATAATTGCTTCTAATGGTTCGGTGGGGAGGTGGAGAGGGAATGAAGGCGTAATGGATGGCAGTAAAACAACAAAGTACAGGAAACTGGAAGAATTTTAGAAAAATGAAGAACGTACATTAAAGAAGTTGAAACTGTAAAAAGTTACCGTAGCTAAAGTAAATAGGTAGTTAAAGCAAATAAGTAACTCAAGTAAACAGATAGATAGAGCAAATAAGTAGCGTAGCACATAGGCAGCTGAAGTAAATTTAGAAGTAGGAAAGGGAAATTACATACAAAAACTTTACTGGGATAGAAGTAATATTATTTTCATGCAGTTAGACCGACTAGGGGTGAAAAAAAGAAAAGACAGATAAAAAAAAGGTATTTACTTATATATACGTTTCAAAAAATCTGGAAGGCCTTCGCACTGACGTCAATGTAAGAAAATTCATTGAATTTCAGAGCATGGTAAAAATGATTGCTATTTGACCCTTGATGATCCCGTGAGGCAATTAATGAGAATTTCCACAGCTCAACAATGATTATTATTCGTCACATGGGAGTTACGTGAGGGCAGTCGATGATCATTTTGAGCAGAGACTGAGGCTCAAATAAAAGAACAAAAGAAGACCAGGACGAACAAAGGCTGCGTGCAGCCGTGGAATCAGTGATGGATCCGTCGTGAAATTTTCCCTAACCGCGACTGAGTTAGCCAATTGAACGTTATATTAAATTAAAGAAATAGTTTTGATGTAATCAAATATTCGTGTGACCTCACTCATTACTCATGATTACGCTTGACGGCGAACAGGCAAGAAAAAGACTTCGTGCTTGGTCTTATTTCGGGATGCTAAGTTGTCTTGCATGTGCGTGTTGCGTTGTATTCCGGGACCGCTTCATCTCTACCTGCTATAGATTATTAATTTTGTTGAAGGGTTATTAAGCTCCCTTGTGATCATAGGATTGAAGAAGCCTTTGCGCTGATTGAGTTGTGGACTCTCATGAGGCGAGCTGAGAATCTTATTCGTGTACCAAGTTCTTTAGAAGCACAAAATGGAAGAATTGCATCGCCTGTGTTAAGGATGAATCTGCAATGCCCATAAGCGGGGAACTAGGAAGCATCAGTTTCTGAAGAATTTCAATCATGAACAAAGAATCGTGAATAAAAAGAAAAATGCATTACATGTCCATCACGCACGTTTTCCAGACGAGGATGATCATGGCGACAACATTGTAGCATCTGAGGCACTGACGGCCGGGAGAAGAATGCTGGAGATCCAATATTCTTCTAATAATAACACGGAGTGCGGTAACATAACTTCCTTTTTTCAAAGCGTTTTGCCTTGAAAAATGGGTCATGTTACTGCACCCAGTATTGTACTAATATTTCTAAACGCAGCATCATAGTCATAATTATTAGCCCAAATCAATACACTCTGTGTTTGTTCCTGTTTTTTTATATTCACGTGTACCATCGTCATCATTTTTATTATTCGATTGGTTAACATTTCTGAACATTGCTAGTCCAACCCATTGCTTTAAAAACGTGTTCAATAACAGTTTGGTACGCAAGTATGTTATAATACTGAATGATAACAAAATTATACGTCTGTTTGAGTGATACATGTATGCAACACTAGTAGATAATGGATTAAAATGAAAGAGCACCGTCGTAACGTGTATGAAATAGGTGTCTCACATATCACTCTCCCTAACCTCTATCTTTCCACAAATGCATCAAAGACTGAGTGGACGGTATCAAACCAGCCAATAATAAAAAGTCATAACACTTACTGTTGATTATAATTCTACGAGTGTTTTATACTTAGTAGAAATCGTCACGCAAAGACCTTGGGCCTCAATGTACTCGTTTTTCGTAGAGAATGTACGCATTAAAGCGACCTAATCCAGTGCATCAACGCCAGCCAGTAATAATAAGAGTAAGTCTTAAGTATGCTGAACTTCCCATGAGCGCAGTCGAATTAACGCATGGTCTCAAAATCTTGATTCATAGTTGCAGAACTGACGGTCCGTCTAGGATGAAAAATGCACCCCTATCCAAGTACGCTTCAGGAGCACTTAATGTTACCTCTGGCCAGAGAATCGCGCTGTTTATACCCTAATAAATAACCACAAGTGCACTTACGCAGATTTACTTAAGTCTCATGAATAAGATTTCTTTTAGCCTCCATAGCAATTTTCGAAAGCAAATTTATTATAATTTTATGCGCGAGTCTTTTCAATACCATTCTTAGATAATTCAGTGATCGGTGTTTTATTTACGCTAATTATCGTAGCGAATTTTCATCATTTTAATTGTGACTTGTGCTTACTTTTGTGACTCGTAAAGAGGTTGTAACTTCTCCAATGAGAAAAAGTTATTCACCAAACTGTAACGTCGTCAGACAGTCTCGTTCCTTGTATGCCTTTGTCGTAGGAACAAAGGCATACATACCCTGAACCTTTTCTTATGGTCGTACATCATCATATGATGATGGTCGCACCTTCTGTGTACGGCCATCATCATGAGAAAAGATATTGAAGCTTTTAATTAATACACTCTAGGACGTTAAAAAATGATCGAAGTTTATTAAATTACGGATAAAATAGCACCCGTATTTAAATTGGAAAATGGAAAACAAGAAATGAAGGATATTTCGTAATAGAGTTTTACGCTTCATGAACTTTGTAACCTCATGTTTCTGAATGCGGTTGGGGTTCTTCATAATTATTTTGCTCTATATTGAGGATATGTTTATTTGTCGAATATTAGATTTTTTTCAGGTATGTGCACCCAAATAACTAGACGTGCGACGTGGAATTAGGCACGTAGGTCACACAGGCATGCAACACTTCATTTCTGAGTCTTCATTTCATTCAAGTATTTTAAAAGTAGGTATAGGATATAAGTCTGTATCCAGAATACGTTTAATGTGTAATGGTGAGTGAAAATTTATACATAAATACTTAAAAAATATACAAACACTAAGAAATCTATGTGTCCCGGATAAAAGTGCTCATTTTTTGCGCTATGAATACCAGCAACATTGAACAAGAATGTGATGTATTATTTCTATCGTATTACTGCATCTTTATTTGACTTTTTGACGATGGTCTAGTAGAGCTGTACGGGGCATTGATTGTAGCCCAACACTAATAATTGAAATAGCTTTACAACTGAAAAAAGGGAAACAACTACAACAAATATGTCCTTCGAACTCTTTGATGTGGTGTGAGCACTTGACTGACACGAGGTGCTCCCTAACGCGACCCAGAGCTAGTGGGGGGAAGGGGGTGTTCTGGAACAGAGGGAAGAACACTCTTCACTTGATCTGATAAGATCCTAACTCCACGGTCAAGAAGTATGAGGCAGACTGTGAATTGCGTGACAAGGGTCGAAGAAAAGTTACATTATTGATCTAGTCCAGAAAGCTTAGATCATCGTTTCTGCTCTGATGTTGATGAACGCTCTGTAGGTTATAATAATCAGGGATACATTAACGAAGTTTTCCAGGGACGTGCAACTTTTGTTGTACTCAGTACCACTAGACTTTGGGAACCAGCACAAAAGACGGTCTCGTTCTAAAAGTAAACCTATAACTCATGAAAACCCTCAAAATAGACGCCTTTTACATTCATATTTTTATGCATACTTAGGTCACATTCTCCCTGAAATTTCAATATACTTTTAATACGTTTTGGCCTAATTTTACTTTATAATTCTCATAGCTTTCAACTGATTTTTAGCTACATTTTAGGCTATTTTCACACATGCAAGATTCATTACTAAGCATCTGCCACCTGCCGCTCAATTATTGTCCGTAATGGAAAATTTTTCACAGTTTTCAACTGCAATATCAGCGAACTTCAGGCGTAACTTAGGGCAAGAAATTGATGAAAGAATTTCTTATTTCACAACCTGTTGTGTCGACAAATTAAATTTTTGATTGAAATCAGCACTATCATTAGACATGTAACTTATATTTTCATTCCTTAATGTCAGTAAGTTATGATTTAATTAGTAACTTGAGGCTATAAGATATTTGAATGTCAGTGTTCGGTGTCAGTGTCGGGGTTTCCAGATCACGAGCAGTGCATGTCATGCTTTCTACTTATAAAATCTCTCTGGGATAAAAACCTTTTTCATGTTGACCTCACCGTAATATTTAGTAAGTCATTGTCTCTGGATAAATTTCTCGATTATTTATTAGATAACTAATTTAATTCAATAGTATTTTCAGTCACAGTAAATTGAGATGAGTAACAGCGAGGATTATTTCTCTGTTACCAACCCTGTAATCAAAACGAAAATTTTAGGTGCAGCAATGGCGAAAATCAAGCATTCAGTCAATGAAAATCGTCTATTTTACTTTGCATAAAATACAGTGAGGAACGATGGATGTTTACTTCTTGTGTAATCTGAAGGAAAATTGGCAAACGTTCATGTTTCCTGCACAAACATTCAGGAGCACTAAAGTTAGTTCTACAACATCAATTTGAACTTAGTTTTATTAGATAAAGCATAATATATTGCCTGACATTATACTAGATAGTAAAACTATTTATTAATTCAAATTTTAGAGTGTGCATTCGTTTAGCATTGTTCTTTCAACAGCCTGCATTTTTGTGTGTTTTTTCGCCATTCTCTTTGAAGTATTTGTAGTCATACCATCTATGACTTTATATTTCTTCGCCCACTTTACATATGATGCTCAACTGACGCTCCACCGGCTTTAATAAAAAGCAATTTAGTTCATTTGATTCAGTCTCTGACCCAAATGGAACAGTAGTAATGAACTCTGAATTGAACTTCTAGCGCGGAATTAGTTAATTAAACAACTCTCGTTTTCACAAACAAGTTTTGCAAAGTTGAACTCTGAAACATCAGGAGGGAATTCTTGTTTCACCCGTCATAGTCAGTGTTGAAGAAATAAACTTTAATTTCTTGGTCGACTAGAGTCTCTTTCGCGACCATGAAGCAGTGTTTGGACCATGCTGTTTGCCCTTTAAAAACTTAGGAGGTTAGTTATGGTCTTTCGAAAGCTGCCATAAGTTTGTTTTGTCTGGTTCCTGGTCACATTTTGTGATGGAGATGCAAGATTTCCGACATTTATGACTTCACGCTACCACGGAAACTGCAAGTTGCATTCCACCGTTGTTCTTTGCAAAGTTACAGTGCAGTTTTTTACTTTTATCTTGTATAAAATTTCGGATTTATCATATAATGCCCAACTAAAAATTCCCGTTAAACAACCTTCATGGTAAAGCTGAAGTTTTAAAGCTCTCAACTTTGCATGTTCTTTGAAATTAATATCTTAACTTAGTGCCTTCGTGCAGCTTATGTCAATACATAAAAAACAGTTTCTATTCTATCCATCATAGGCTAACTGTTTCATATAACAATCACGATATATCACGTAATATTTGCATTAACAAGGTTAGGAACATCCTTTTTCTTTGTCAATTTAACCTGAATAGATCGTGCGTCCAAAAATCCCGGAAATATTTTTATTTTCAAATTACGAGCCGTTGTTCGCTCTTGGCTGACTTTGTTAGGTTAGAATACAAGTTTATGAAGTTCATACACTTCAGTTCAATTGTTTACAGGGATTGAAAACAGCGCTAAACGTAAATCTTGATATTACAGTTATTTTAAAAGTATCTTAGTTACCTGGGATATGATAAAGTTTGCATGTAGTTTACTGTTACTCATCTTTCCGACTAGCTCACAGTTCACATGAGCCAAAACTAAAGAAATGGAAAAAATATTAAATGCCATTAAAATTATTGCGTTGAAATGTTTTACGAGTGTTTATTGTTCCACACAAAATGTTTTCAAATGAATACTCGCAATGTTTAGTTTATATTAGGAGCACTATATTTCTGTTCATTTCTATATTATATTGAATGAATTTAGCCTGTTTAAAAGAATTAGTTCTATCATAACAGCATGTATAAACAATCTTTCTATTAAACTGACTTTTAAAATAGGCAAACGTTACGGAAATTCTTTCCAAAAATAAAAATGTCAGAAGCAGAGTCAGCTTCAACTTTTACACATTTTACGATTTTCCTCCCCACTGGCTGACGTATTTGTTTTGTATTTTATGCATTCAATCCATGATTTAAGGATTAAATTTTGTTTTTAGAATTCCAGCCGATTAAAGGAAAAGCTTGTTAGGTTTTCTCTTCAACTCAGGAGTTATGTCAGGTTGGAAGCGCTAGCCCTCTTCGATTGAAGAGCATTTGTGTTCATGTAAAACGGGTCTCAAAAAAAGAGTCTTGTGTCATAACGCTCCTATCTACGACCCTGCGCTTAGGATTCTAACTCCACTGTCACCAAATCAGGTGGAGTTGTTAAAAGAATAAAAAAGGTGGGTTATAGAGTTGCATCATGATAATGAATAATTACTTACTAATTGTGTAACACAGTTGGAAGGATGTGATATGAAACTTACAGTAGCGTTGTGTTCGTTGAAATTATAAAAAAATTTCAAATAGAGAGGAGGTGAAAGACAGACAATTATGCAGGAATTTTCATGATATCAGATACTATGCATAATTGCTAAAATCTTTAACCAGAATACTTATTGTATTCTCAGGAAAAAGCATCAAGGAAAACATGGATAGAGATTTTAATTTTGTGTTGACTTCATTTTAGGGATTGGAAAAAGTGGTACAAATAATCATTTTGAATTTGCTGCGAATTGATTACGTTTACGTACGCACAATTAGGAGGTAAAGTAATTTTGAGTTAAATTCTGAAGTTATTTCAGATCAATCCACGTATTTGTAAGTTAAATTAGATAAAAATGGAGAATTCAATTTTACTTCATTAGAGAACGTTGAGCTAACGTGAGAAAATATTTTAACGATTTTGTAGGTTAACAGGCCTACTCAATTCTAGTATTTTATATTAGATGAGATTCATCATTGTCGATTCAAAAACTAAAATAATTTCTGTTGAGATTGTCACTTCTGTGTTAGTACTGATATATACGAAATACCAGCACTACACCCTGACACCACCAACACCACATCCTCACACCACCAACACCACACCCTCACACCACCAACACCACTTCCTCACACCACCAACACCACTTCCTCACACCACCAACACCACATCCTCACACCAGCAACACCACA
>VCRD01000239.1:186424-204491 GCA_006783055.1 Trinorchestia longiramus
TCAGCACCACACCCTCACACCAGCAACACCACACCCTCACACCACCAACACCACACCCTCACACCACCAACACCACACCCTCACACCACCAACACCACACCCTCACACCACCAACACCACACTCTGATACCGCTGCCCGTAATTCTTAGCGCCTCATTTAACAGTTGACAGAACAGTGAAAAGCCGAAGTCAGGCTCATGGAAACTGTAAGAAAATCATAATTTTCACCTCTGAACTACTATCATCAGTGCATTAGAGATTACTTCAAGTAGTTCAGGGTTTTTGAGAGACATCAACTTGCAGTGGAGTTAACGCGTCGGTTAACGAGAACCAGGTATAGTTAATGTAGGTTACATGAAATGGGATCTGTATATTTTACATTGAGATCTCTATTTATGTAGACAATAGACCTTGTTCTTCATTCTACTTAAATTTGGGGTAAAAATGAACAGTAAAAGAATCCTACTTGTTTAACTTTAACAAATATACACACGATATTTATTTGAGTTTCAGTAAAAAACTCAAAATGCATGCAGCTGCGCTTGAAAGTTTCAGTAATTTTAAAGGGATAAAACATTCACTTTACCCCCGTTTGTTGATGGGATAATATAAGGCAAATAGATCGCTTTAAAGAAAATTTTCACAAGTAAGATAAAAAGAACCAGCGTGAGAGGGAACACCTTAAGTAGCAGATGTGTTGTAATCCAAAGAGCTCATCGTCAGCGACGGGTGAAATAAGACTAAACTAAAAGTTAAAACACTCCCAAAATAAAAACAAGAAACATATAATTTGGCAGCTGTACGGTTTTTGTTAAAGTTATGATCATAGACGTAAATGAAAGGAACTCCTTTGAAGGTATTACTAATTAATTATTTTACAGAGGACTGAAAGCTCTGCTGTTTTAAACGGATGGTTGAAATTTTGACGATGATGTTTAATTACTGTTTGAGGAAATAACGTTTTATTATGAATAAAGTTTTTGTAATTTTTTTTAGATCAGCTGCAATTTCAATGTTTTATGATTGAAATACGTTGTTATTTGTTCAGTGATGTAACCCCTGTGCTCTTTATGGGCTTCTTAACAGAACTTTGGTCCATAATTCCAACGTCCCCCGTAGTTAGATTATCTAAATTATCTAGTCAGTATTAGCCTGACTTCGGCTTTATACTGAAACGATTATAATCGTTTCAGTATAAACACAAAATAATTTTTCAGTCTTTTTGGAAAGCTTGGATTCTGTGACGGATATAAGAAACAGCTGCTTCATCTGTCACTGGGGAATAGTCTGTATTCCCACTACCATATGCAACGACTAGAATTCTTCATTTAATCTTATACTTTCACAGAAGTTGGTCAGATTCTGAAATTACTTTCACAGGAATTACCCAGTTTCAGAGATTACTTTCACAGGAATTACCCAGTTTCAGAGATTACTTTCACAGGAATTACCCAGTTTCAGAGATTACTTTCACAGGAGTGAGGAAGCTTCATAGAATGAGAGACTAGGCCACGCGTAGAGGCTGTGTGAGGTGGTAGGCATTTTAATTGTTCCGCAACTTTCTCAACTTCAGAAAGTGAAGTGGGCAACTTTTCTCCCTTGAAATTCTAGCATCGAAATATTAGAGCTGAGATCCTGAAGTCCAGTCCAACTCTGGCCAGGCTTCCAGTCCTGATAATTCACGCGTGGACTTCATCTAGTAAATGAGAGTTTCCTTTTAGTGCTTTGATCTAATTTGCAGTGCGAAAATTACATGGAGTTAATACACGGAAGATGTTTGTGAGCATTGACAATACAGTGACCTGTGAAATTCTCAATTTCAAATTGTTAGTGATAGAGAAACAGGTATCTCGTTTCTAATATTGTATTGATTTTGCATCTAATTTTTTTAAAGAAAAGAGAATGCACAGTTGCGGATTAAAACTGTTGTTATCTCAATCAAATTTTCTCATGAAATAAATAGTGAGCTAACGATGAAGAATTTAAAAATGTATAACAAATAAAATCCGGCTTCGGCATCACATGCAGTTTTTTCAATTAAATTTGCATCAGTTGTTTGTAAAAATTTGAATACTTAGTAGGCGTTTGCTATTCCAAAACTGAAAAAAATCATAAAACAATCAAAAGGTTCATTCTTTTTGAAATGTTTTCATTCAACTGTATGTTATCACTAAACCACAGTAAATGATTTTTAAGCAATACATTTTAATATTTTGCATGATGTAACGTTATTCGACTTCTTTTCTTTTAAATTACAGTCTGTGTAGGAGGAACGCCATGGTATAAATTTAATTTCCGACTTAAAATATATATTTCTGATGGCCAAATTATTGGATATTACAGCAGTCATTTCCTTTTGTTTCACTGTGACCGAGGCCAAGAATCTCTGCACAAAAACGAATCTATTCATGCAAAAATGTAAATCGGTTACATTTAAAAATTACATGACTTGAGGCAAAAATATAGATTAATATAAGTTTATTTCAAACAGAATTGGTCTCCACTTAACGCATTGTGTAACCGTCTCTGCTTGCTTCATCTTGAATGTACGCTAATACTATACTATTAATTCCTACACAATTTTTAGAACATAAATGAACTACGAATGGATGTATAATGAAAAAAAGCAAGTAAAAAGTTACTGAAAGAAATTCAAACGTAAAGGTTTTTGCAGGTCATCAACAGTTGATAAAATAAATATTAACATTACTGATGGTTCTTAAAAGGGCATGTACGATTCTGTGAGTGCTGATCTATAGAAGCTATAGTTTCGGAAGTACACCTCAGAAAAGGAAAGTCACAATGCCATTGAACTTCATCAAATAATAAAACTTACGTGAATTTTTGATGAAAAATAACGTTTACTTAAAAACCTCGCGCAAATTATTAAAATGAAGGTGCTCATTTTTCGATCATAACGTTACGTAAAAAACAATACTCAGTGACACACAGCAACATTACAATAACTTGCCAGACAACTTTTTGGGATAGCTTGAGTGAGGGAGGAAGATTTGTGCATAAATTAGTAAAGTTCTTCTCCATTCGTCAACACGAATTCGTCACGAACATCATAGATTCGAAAATTGCTGTTCTCCAGTTTGAATCGCCAACGGTTCTTAAGACTTTTGCTAGAGTTGGTCACATCTTTCAGTTCAGCTTGAGTAATGAACTGTTCAGAGTGTGACTCGCATGCTTATTGAAACATGCCGACATCTCCCAATAGTGAATTTTCTCATAAGGAGACGAAAAACATTTTCAAAGTATTGAAGTATTTGTGTAATAGAAGTTTAATGTTTTTCATAAGAAGTGCAAGTCTCCATGCAAGCATATTAGGGGTAATCCAAAATCTTGCTGCTGACGTCCACTTTCCCCCCATTTCCTCGATACATCACTGGTAGTTTGGTTTTCTTATTACGAAGAGAAAAATCAAGTTCATAACTGTATTACATCTATTCACAAATAATTTAAATTTTGTTCCGCTTTATCTCAGAATTTGATAGAAATGATTGTCTCTTGCGTATGAATTTTATGTAGCAATTTTCCAAGTATCATTTTAACTGCATTTTTCTTTAGAAGGAAAACTTTCCTTTCTACTGTAATTTAAAAGTCAATCTCCTCCCAGCGTTTTGTGACTAACTTCAATTGGCGACATCTTTCCTGCACACAATTCATTGCTAGATATCTGACATTCTTTCTGACCAAGAATTCTCTTCAATTTAGATCAAACACATACAGTTGGTTTTCCTCTGAGAACTCGGCCTTCGTTTATTGCCGAACGCACGTCTCTCTTCCCTTTCATTTTTCGTTTGTGGACTGAGCAGAATTCACAAAGACGCTTCACATGTATTCGTGTTTCGCATAATTTCTTACTTTCACCATTATAGTTTAGAACTCATGAGTACTTTTTTTCCCAGGAGATGATTATTATTACCCGTTAGTATTATTTATCCGTTGATAACACGTTGTGAGCCATCTTTGAGCTTTGCGACCAAAGACCAAAGCACTGCCACAACTCTTGAACACTGCCACAACTCTTGAACACTGCCACAACTCTTGAACACTGCCACAACTCTTGAACACTGCCACAACTCTTGAACACTGCCACAACTCTTGAACACTGCCACAACTCTTGAACACTGCCACAACTCTTGAACACTACCACAAATAATCTGGAAATAAATTTTGTGAAACAACGCAGAAGTATTATTGTTTTCCATTTTCTGTAAGTTTTTTAACGTCATGAATACAACTATTAGATTGATATGATCATCCTAATCGCTTATGCATTTTTGTTTAGATTTACACATGATTTTGAACTAAGTTTAGAAATAACTATTTTATACAACAAGTTAACTGATAGCTGAAGAAAAAGTCAAACAGATATTTCTGATTTTAATCATTAAATTTCACACGGCTGAAACTACATCGTTGAACACAGATTAGCTTTAAAAATCAAACATTTTGGAACCTACTGAATGCAAAACATAGCATCAATTGTAAGCTGCTTAAAATATGCATAACTCCTAGAGTGATTAATGAACTCCAGTGAATAAACACAACAAAACTGCTAAAATTTATGTTTTACTTTGTAAATTTCCCCTAATAATTTAAACCAAATGTTAACATCAATTGCGGCGTGAACTTTTTAAGTGATGCTTCACTTGACAACAAAAGAAAATTCAGAGGGCAAGAACACACGAAATAATGTGACGTTACAGAAAGTCGAATGCAGAAGTAGACGTAAGATTATTGTTGTTTCTATTGTTCTTTGAATTTAAGTGCTCGTGTGGAGGCTATATTAATTAAAATTGCAAATAATGACTAAAATATATATGGTAGAAAGTTTTTGAATGAATACAACTCGGTTGTCATAAAAATGTTTACAATAATACTTATTTGGCATCCTGTGTGTAATTAGTTATTGGTTAACTAAACCTTCAGTTTCTGCTTACGTGGAAAGCACATTTTGTAGCGCAAAGCGTAGTTAATTGATAACTATTCAATTATAAATTGATAATTGAATCATTTAACAATAAGTTAATCAATTATTCAATCTAGAGCAAATCATCTCCACTGTAAGCAATAAATTAACGTAAGCATACTTTTTAATGTTGCTGTGAGAAAGCTAATGCAACATTAAGTATCAATAATAATGAGCGTGAACAATATAGGTGACATAACCCTGCGCACTATTAGGAGATATTGCAGGGACCCAGTTACTGCTAAATCCAGCTAGACTTAAATAGATCTAGCCTGGTAAGATTCCATGCGATGCCTATTTTATTTGCCTTCACACTGCAAGTCTTTTTCTTTATCTGAGAGAATCTATGGCCTCCATGAGAGCGTTATCGCCAGCCTGTCAGTAATACATTCCGAACAAAAGAAACGAAGTGAGAATCTGTTTAAGAGATTCAGAGGTGATACACGTATGGGAAAATATTTTTTGTTCGCTATAAAATCAGGAAAACTCGAGCGTTTGTTGCTTAAATAAGTTATTCGGGATTCGGTAGTGGTAGTATTGTGAAGGTTGATGCACCCCGTGGGAGGTGGTACTGTAGAAGACATCGAGTATGGAGTGATAAAGTAGTAAAAATACAACGTTCTGGCAAGTGTTTACGCTTCATCACAGGAAGAAACATGAAGATAAAAGAGACAATAATATTATGAGCAAGTTGTATTCGAGGTAATGGTATCTGGGAAAAAGATTTGCACGCCTGAGAGGTAAAATGATTTATATGATACATAGATAACATTCTCGAAATGAACCTGCATTGCTGTTCGAAGCGTAGATATGAGCAGTAAAAACATTCTAAATTGTTGAAAAAATGGTTATGAAGAGGGAAGGAGCCTGAACGTATCGAGGAGAAGCGTTAAGTAGATACTTAGAGTAGAAGTTGACAAGCGAGTTACGTATAAAGTGAAGGAAATATAATGAGTTGGAAACCGAAAATTATTAGGAAGACATAAATAGAGTAACATTTGGGCTAATACAGTGGTACCTCATGATTTGAACTTAATTGGTTTGTTTGGGTTGTTTGAATTGAGAATGTTCGAATTAGACCGCACTTTATCACATCGAAATTAATAAAAAACTAATTAATCAATTCTGTGCTTCCAAAATCTCAATGTTTTCCATATTTTTATGGTTTCATTTTGTATTTAGTAACCAGGTTACTCAAAAATCTGAACCGGAAAAAGAACGTGTATTTTAACTCATGTGGATGGTGGTAGTTGCCTGCACGGATGGACAGGAGCAGAGAGGAAAAAAATGACTGCTGCATGGATAGAAAGTCCCTTTCTATAAGAACAAAGAGCAGCTTAAATTTTGGAGTTTTCGTTCTGCGGTTTATGTTCTTGTTTTTTGACCTTTATTCCCGTTTTATTTCCCGTTTTAAGTTCTCTCACTGGTTTCTTTTTGCAAGAAACACATATCCTAAGAAATTTGTCTCTCGTTCTGGAGAGGTTTTCGGAAATGAGACGTAACATTATAATTCATGAATTCACTATTCAATTTCACAGAATTAAGGCAAAATGATACCTTTCAAAAAACGTTTGCAGTGTAACCAAAATGCCACGCACTTTTTGGACATCATCGCTTGAAATTTCTATTCTTTCTTCATCGTCCTCAGATGAACTCTTCATTGCCTGCTCTACGTAAATCCTTGACGTCTTCATTACTCAAATGAAGCAGGTCTTCAGTGGTAAGTTCTTCATTGTGATTCTCTACAAACTCCACCATATCATCAGCATTGACCTCCAATCTTGAACATTTGCAAGATTAGAAACACGAACTATGTTATTATAAGGCCAGGTCAGAAGCACAAACTTCACTCCCATGTTCTTGTGTCATTTCCTTTTTCCTTTCTATGTATAACACTTGAGCTTCCAACCACCCCTTGCACTGTCTCTTTTCGCCTTCTTGGTACTCATAATGAAGGTTAGTTTAAAAAAACTGCAAATTAATATCATGAATAGCAAAGAGCGATAATCACAGCTGGGAAATCCAAGTGTGATTGACAGAGGGGCTTTATCTGATTTCTTTCGTTTGTATTCATGTAATAGGCCATGTTATAATTGAGAGATAAAATTTTTTTGTTAATTGTGTTCGAATTGAAAGCTGTTCGAATTACGTAATACCTCAGTAAGCGTTTGTACACTTTCATACATCGAGCATCAGATTTTACATTATTTTATAGATAGATTTTTAAACTAAAAATCTTGAAAGACTTTTTGAGGCTTCAGGAACCATTTTTTACACATATGCAAAGTTTATTAATAAATCAAGTTTCTACAATATACGACCCGAAACACTGGGCTCCTAATAAATCTGTCAAGAAGATGAAGTTTCTTACTGTGTGTTTTGTACAACACTGATTTTATTTAGAGGATTTACAAAGGCGCTATGTACGTTTGTGCTCGGTGTAAGCGCTGTCATCCCAGGGTCTCCAGTAATGTAAAAATTTTTTAATAGATAAACCGTATTATACAGTAGGGGGTCAAATGGACAATATATAATAGTACCTAGGTAGTTGATAGAAATACTGTAAATAATACAGTACTGATCAAATTATTAAAGATTTTTGAAATTTTGTTATGATGATTCAAAAAGAATATGTAAAGTCATTTTACCGACAGGAAATAGATTTATTAATCGATTTAGTAATCAGCTAATTTTCCATTAGTGGCTTTAAGTGCTTGAACACGCTCTGGCATTCCAGGAAACTTTAACATTTCTTTAACATTTTTACCATATTTTTCTTCACCATTTTTTTCTCAAGAGGAAAATCTTCTAAGAAGGTTGCTGCTGGCAGATGACATTAGTCTTTCTCGAATACCAGTTAATAGGTTACTGGACAGTGAATTACGAGTCTACCAGCCAGGAAAGAAGCCTAGGCGCCAAACATGATACAGGCAATACAGGCACGTCAAGTCTGGGCCAATACTCATGCTGATTGCACTTCAGAGCAATAGGGACAGGTAAGATTGTTACATTTACCAGTTATTTTCTTTATACTGCAGGAGAGAAGATACTGTACTTACTGTAGGAGTAGAACATACTGTACCTATTGTTCATGGTTTATCAAATAATTTGAAGTCATAATTTGTCTGGTTGTTTAACTGCTACCACTAACATCACAGGTCGTTTCAGTATTGCTAGTGCTTTCTATTGTTTCAGGTTGTTTTTTCCGAATATGTGTTTGCTTGGAACCTTCTTGCGAGATTTTCTTCTGGAATAAAATGTTAAAAAAATGTTAAATTTTACTGGAATACCGGAGTGAGTTAAAATACTTGAAGAGGCTAGAGGTCAAATCAAATATTAATCAGTGAAAAAAAGATATTTTGGTCTATGTAGGAAAAAATCTCAATTGCTTATCAATAAAATGACCTATATTACCTTTTTACACAGAAATTACGAAATTTTAAAAAAATATATTCCTCTCATTACCACTGAAGATAGTAGAATAGAAAATGTATTATAGGAAGCAAACAACAGATGAAAAATATATTGCAGGTAGCATAAAGTTGATGAAAAGTGTATAGCTGTAGCTAGCTATGTTGTAAAAATCTATACGGTATATTTCATCTCTCATAATATGAAATATAAACGAACAAGCTTAGCACAATTCGATATCACACAGTATGTTTATTTCAGAACAAAATGATGTGTTCTGCGAGCTTCTTGGTGTTACGATATCTTCAAAATTGAGAAACTTCTGGCAGCAGAACGATTTGATTATACGGAACCAGAACAAGCCATTCTAGCCTGCCAATCTTGATAAATAATGAAGAAGATGAGCTATTCAGCATGTAATGTTGCATCATACACTTCATGTTTGACATATTTGGTGTTCGACCCAAACCATGGCCTGTAAATTTTTTACGTGAGTTATGTATGCTGGCATGTCGCAGTATCCATGTAAGGGAAAGACTTCTAACTTGGCTGGACAAAAAGACCCACAAGCGGTCGTGTACGTGAAGTATTTATTTGACAAAATTAGCGTAATTTTCGCCAATTAAAGACATCGTGTCTCTTTGGCTTAATAAGTTAAGTGGTAAAGAAGATAAATGAATGAAAGTCAGCACGGCAGTTGCTGATAACTTTAGTGAAATGAACATGGAGGCTAATAATAACTACCACTTCTTATGCTAGTGATGACTACTACCATTAGTAGTACTACTTCGAGTGCTAGTTCTAGTACTAATAGAGAATACTACTAGTACTAGTAATGACTAATGCTTATACTAGTGATTACTTCCAATACTAGTGATGGCATTTACCATCACTAACACTATGGATGATTACTACCACTATTAATACTACTAGTAATGAATATTAGTGTTCGGTAGGTAATGGAACCATGATTGAATCTCTAAATTTTCATTTAAAAATGCATTATTAGACAAAAAACTTTAGTAAGTTGATAAATGCTGAAAAAACTACGCATTCCGACATCTACTTAAGTACAATGCCTACTGAAAAAAAATTAAAATCGTGATAGTATAAATATACTGATGAATTATGTAATAGGTTGGCATGGCACATAGGGATTTCAGTTTGTATTGAAATAAATGAACTAAGATCATCCATATCACGACCAGTACAGCAAAAATTCCTTGGCTATATATGGTCAAGGTGTCAATTCTTTGTGAAAGTTCAACATCTTAGTAAACATAAAAAATTATTTTCAAGTAATTTTTTAGAAGAATTCATAACAAATATTAGTTTTGAGGGCCTATAGGAGGCAAAAGATTTTTTCTCCCTTCGATTTTGTTCATACAATGATCATGTTTATCTTACGTCCCTCTAAAATATGAATTTAAGTAAGGCTTATATATCATTTCCTTCCTTTAATTTTCATAATAATAGTTTCAAATGTATTTGGGGCAAGTCATCTATGCTATGCGTCATATAATGATAAAATTTACTTTTTAATTCTCGTTCAGCAACGACGGCAGAGGCATGAATTTTTGCAAGCCTATGAGCAATTAAACCATCTAATTTTCAATACGTGAATTGCATTTATCTGCCGTTGCCTTTTTGAGACAAATTTAATGGAGAGAGAGAGAGAAGTGTTTGAGCTCCGGGAAAAACTGCTCATGATGTATTATATTATGAAGTTAATAGTAAATTAGAACCACTCTGAAGTTTGGCTTGCGATTACTTTTAGAAATAATTTTTTCTAGTAAGCCACTCCAAATAGACCTCGGTGATTTGATACAGCAAAGAAAAATTGTCACAATCAAGTTGAAACACGAGTACTCAACTTAAGCCTTATGTTTTTCTCGTAAGTCCTGTCTTTTCTCATGCAAGAGCGCCGACTTATTATATAAGGCTCTCATTAGCGGAAGGTATTCAGAAGTCATCGTGGTGCTTGTGACTGCTTTCCAGGCTGCTCACCCATGAGGGTGGGTGACCAGACCCATTCGGTCTGATCACACGAGAGCTTTTGGAGTTCAAAGCAGCATCTGATCAATCATTGATTTGAAGACTAAATGCCTAAGGGGTGGAATTTACTCTGATTACTAAGCGCTTTATCAATGGAACAGGGATTACGCTGAAAATATATTAGAGGTCTCGATTAACAGAGCCTGCTTGTGCTCTCGAGATATGCTCAAGTAGCTAATTTTAGTCGGTCTACGTTCCTATTATAATAAGTTAAGATTTCATTGTAGTAAAGTAGAGAATGTTTAGGATTATGAAATTTATACCAAAATTTATAGATTGTACGCATTGTTGAGATGTCAGAAAGAAGAATAGATGAAAGAAAATAAATTTTATTCCAATTTTATGAGCATTACGTATACGTTTGCTTTTCAATTCTTAATGCTAACATCTTAAGACTAGTGATGATATTTCCAGTAACTCTTCTCGCCCTCTGCGCTTCAACTTGAAGTCGAGGCTCGTAGGTGCGTTTCAATGAGCTTGATCGTGGTTTAGTTTTTATAATTGTGTTCTGCGTTGTAGCAGGCAAGACGTGTACCAGAGACTTAGTCAACAGTAATATACTTTAAAATTGTAATGTATTTGCAGCGTATAGCTTAAAGATAAAAACTGTTTCCTCATAAATCAACTAGATATTTTGAGTTCTTAGTGAAATTATAAATCTGTCAAGGCACAATGAATTAATCCAAAGATATTTTTCATCATTAACACAGGGCTACTAACGTATTAAATGACGAATAACTAGAATATTTCTAGAACAAGCGCAACTAGAAATCATAAACTAATATTAAAACATCTTTCGTAATATTCATCCCTCAAACTCAAATTTTCATTGTCAAATATTCGCTTGATTTCTTGACTACGGATGGAGAAGCTGGTTTCGAGCTTGACTTTCTCTGCTTGATGATGGACTCGAGTAACAAGTACAGTAATTTTCTGTTACCAGCGCTTTTAATTCCATGTCAACTGAGCTAATTTTGAAAACATAAATAATCCTCGCGCTCAAAAAAACAGTTTAATTCTCCACTAAAACTGTCGAATTTACTTTGCTTTTTTTTGTGGGAAAACAAAATCAAACTAATTTGGTCAAATAATATATATGTTGATAGTAACATTATAACTGCATTTCAATAAGCTGGAAAACGCAATTGAAATCGAATTCCTGGATAATCTTCTCATTATTCATGTGCGAGTAAATTATTCTGAGAATACATATATTTATGAATGATTCAGTGGAAATGACATTCAGAGAGTCACTCAACATATTATATTGCTAAGTGAGAATTCTTGGCATGAACAACACTGTTGCAAAACAAGCGTCAACTGCAGTAATTTTCAATCTCTCGGGAGTGCATGATGTAAATATGTTCTTCTATTGTATGCTAAAAAATTCCAAAATATCATCACATATAAATTGAAGCCAAACGTGCGTAGTTCAGCATTTATGCCACAAAAACCTACCCATCGTTCGTTGTAACATAATATTTTTAGGGTGAACTTAAATCTGAGTAGCAAATCCCGTAGATTTATCCTCTCAACACGCTAAAATTTGTGCAGTGTGTCTATACAAAGACTAAGACACACAATACGATTTTGCAAAAAGAGCCTGAAAAAAGAATGTAAAATTATATGAGAATAATATAGTTTATGAGGAGAGAGGACATAACTGATTTAATATTAAAAGGTTTAACAGGTCTCGATTAGCCAGTGCGAAAGCCCTCATATAAACATTTAAGCTCTCATACTAATGCGGTGTGTCTTGGCGCTATGGGACATGAAAAGAAATCGATTTAGCTCGGAACTTTTTAGCCATATGCAAAAAACCAATAGACTTGTTAAATGAAAATAATAACGATTTTATATGCTTTAAATACATATGTTTTGAAGGCTTTTCCTTTCAGATCGTCACCCTTAACTACTACTCATTCGTATGCTCTTATAACGATGTCATGTATTACCTAGGATGACGTATCAAGTCTGATAGCATTATTTCTTTCAGTTTTTAATCAATAGAGGATATTATTATGATTTTTTTTGGTAGATTATACCTTTGTTTTTTCTTACGACACAAACTTTTTGAGTTAAATCACTTTCTTTTCGAGTCTCGTAATACTGAGTCACGGACCTCAAGCATAACACTGCTCTTTAGTCCAAACATGTTACATTTTCACGCATTCGCTTTATTTATTCTTTTCGGGTAAAATAAATATCGATTTCACTAACATTGGATTAAAAAACTCGTTTTCAATAATTTAGAATGTGACTTCAAGTAATCAATTGTATTTGTATGAGAACTGCTCAATTTTGAAAAATAATAACGGTCATAAAACGCAGAATTTTTTCAGTTCCTTCTAAAGCAATTTTCCTGTATATATTTCCTGCAAATGGGAGTCGCAAAGCGTTTTATACACAGATACTACACATGTACGAACATGGAAAAATACATTTTTTGTCGGCTTGCTGAAAACATTTCTAAAATAAAGTTGACGTCATATATGAAATTTGCTCAGTGAGTTCTTTGCTTGTGTATCTGACTGCGAGACGCTGAGACAGACTGAGCTTCTCTTGAGCCGCCACAATCAACTCTGAAATGACGTGTCTGAGTTTCTACTCCTCACATACACAAGGTAACCTAAAAATGTGCTCACTCTTTGCAGCTTATTATTCTGGGGAGACTGGGCTAGGGAGGGAATATCAAAATTTCCTTCTCTGTTGTTCAATTTTCTTAAATTAAATGTTCTTTTCTTTAATTAACTCATTAGACTTTTATCTTTGTAACTATACACCTAAATCAAAATATATGAGTAATGGGCAGTCAAAGAGTTGATACATTTTTGGGGGATACTGTATGTAGATCCATCATAAATATGTATATCGAATTAATGGATGTTTGCGACGTGGTTTTATGTCTTTGTATATGCCCTCGTACGTCCGACATAATTAAGCCCTTATTTGTATGTAAAAGTTTTTCTGTCATCAACAATGAATTATAAATGCGAATTTATTTAGCATTGTTTTATAAAAATCAATATAAAAAATCGGTATAATATATAAAATCGGCATTACCGCTGTTATTGTTAACATTATTATTATTATTATAATAATTATAATTGATGGTTGATTAATTTTTCCAATCATGATTATTAGCAATGCCGTTATTGTTGAAATATTTCAATTTCTTCTGTATTCTGAAAAGAGTTTCTTATGCCAAATTTTTTTCCTAAATACTCAAGGTGACATAAATTGCAGAGATGTCAGTTATTTTCTTCCAGTTACCACAGACCAAGCGAATGCTTCTGACCTGCGTGAACTGAGCGACTTAACCCATTAATTCCGACTGGTAAGTCGACTTCCCACATCAAAAACGTCATATAATTTCAATACAATATCGAAAGAATTATAGTAGAGAGCTGCAACTTCTTCAAAACACGTTGAGTACGCACCTCGTTGCGGTTTCATTTCATTTCTAATAATAACCTTCACAGTATTAGAATTATAAAACTTTTCTCATGGGACAAGTTAACTTACCAGTCGGCATTAATGGGTTAATCTTCCAGTTCACGCTGGCCCACCGACCTCCACAACGGTTTATGCTGGAACTCGAAGCACAAACATGCATGGCACTTACCTGATTATTAGTTAAAGTTTCGGGGGCTTGCAACTTGCAGATGTTAAAGCCGAAGAAACATATTTGAAGTTTCCAGGTTTATTGTCGTTTTAGCCGTTCAAGCTCCGAGGTGTAAAGTTGATTAAATAAAATTCTTGCCACAGAAATTTTTTGCTCTCATACGATACGTTAGAGTAAGAAATTGCTTAAGTGGCATGATTATGATCTCATTAGTTATTCATTTGATCATTTGATGTATTCTCTATCACTGAGAAATCCTGTAGGGAAGCAGAGTTTAATCTCGTTGTATTATGAGTCTTAAAAAACATTTGCATCATTGGCATTCATAAACATGAGTGCTTACAGGTTTAGACCAGTGAATTAGGGTCTATTTTCTGGAGAACTCCATAATTTTTGTGAATTTTCTTACAATTAGCGAGCGTCCTTGATGGAATAAAAAATACCTGATTACAGAGTGCGTTTTTGTATGCATTTGTAGGAATATCTAGTAGGAATTTACCTGCTAAATATTCCTACATCTAACGTTCTTATTTTAGTATTTTAAACGCAAGCTTTGCGTTTTTAGCCATCACACAGCTACAGTAAATGAAGCGATTAAGTATTCAGAAAATTTGCACACTGTCACATTATCATTCAATTCATTATTTGCTATAAATAAATCTCTTTCACATCGGCAAGTTGTGGACGCATCGACCACATCCACCTGCCACCTGCCAATGCCAAATTAGTTCATTTGTCTATACTGAAGGCACGCAATAACTTTCAGAGCTTTGAAGTTTGCAATGACTTCAAATCATGCCATAGTCGTATTGGAAATATGCTGTGAACATGCCAAACAATGCAGAAAGTACAGGGTGTAGCAACATAACTTTCTTTTTCCACAACTTTTTGGAAGACAAAATAGGAAATAATGTCGCCGCACCCTGTATTTCAAAACACGAACGAAAGTAGAGCTTTGCGTGTCTTTGGTACAGCGAGTCTCGAGACCAGTTTCTTCCCACGCTTGACCGCAAGGGGAAAAACGATCCGGGAATATCGAGGTAAGCTCGAGGTCTTCTTAGGTTGCTTGCGTCAGTAGATACGCGGCTGCAGTTGGAAGTGAAGGTGCAGTGTTCAACCTGTGATGCTCCGTCACTCTAACTGTAGAGCTGGGGTAAATTGCCGAGCCTTCTCGTAAAAATAAACGTGAATGAAAACCGCGATGATATTATACAACAGTCCCCACGAAATAAGTGGCCAATTAGTCATTGGCGATGAAGTTAAAGGAGATTGAATTGATTGTTATAATTTAATTTTGAAGATATTGAAAACCTCAAAGACCTTCCCTATTTTTTATTGAGAAAAAGAACTAAATATTTTTTTTAGCATAACTTGGCTTATTGTTACTTTTTTAAACGCTGTATGTGAATGATTTTTATCGCCCCATTATTCGGAATGGAAGGTCATCATTTTTTGTTTTAACTGACGTTAAAAATAATTAACTGCCATTGTTTGTGGTTAAACCTGCATTTCTATTTGCCATTCAGTTTTTTCATATGAAAATACTTTTTTTTGTCGAAATTATTTAGTGTGTGAATTTTTATAAATAAATTTTTATCATATTGATTCTTGAGGTAGGAGAGTTTAGGCTTTCGTTTTTCTTTTATTTCAATTCAACAAGCTTTGAAGAATTTTTTAGGCTTCTATAATAGGAGATGTAACGTTTGCTTGGATAAAGCTGAAGAAAAATAGAAACAATTGGAAAAAATATGGCGATGGCTTCGAATTAAATATACGAGTCAAGAAAACATGAAATTTAGCAGTAAATGTTACATGTTGCTGACATTTCGTATGCACATTTGCATTTGGATTGCTATGATTCATATTTATTCAAAATTATTGAGACAATTGATATAAAAACGTCGGTTTTTATACATAAAACTCTGACTAAAAGTATGAAAAGTATTTCGGTTTATACAATGAAAACTAATACAAAACAAGATTACATCGTGCTTGCTTGTGCCCACTAAATACAAGTGTTTGCTAGTAAGACATTTTGTCACTGAGATTTGTTGAAAATAACAAAAAAATCATGGTCTTTCATTGACGATGACATCCCTCAGAGTCACTGGTGGACAAATGAAAAAAGGTTTTCTTTCGTAATTCATGTGCACAACATTTACCTTCAATCAAACGCCACCATTTACTTTTCGTTCTAACTCCAACACTTAATTTTGTTCAAACGCCAACATTTACTTTTTGTTCAAATACCAAAATTTACTTTTTGTTCAAACACTAACATTTAATTTTGTTCAAATGTCAACATTTACTCATGTTCAAACGCCAACATTTACTTGTGTGCAGACGCCAACATTTAATTTCGCTCACACGCCAGTATTTAATTTAGAACATATTTACTTCACACATCAAATACCTGTCATATAAGTTTATTTTGTGTACCGCTAGATTTTCAATGAAGACTTAATATGTTTAGTCTATAGGGTTCAACAGCTGTCAAAATTCTTAACTACAGCGTGTTCTTAATTACAAAATTCTTAACTACTTAATTCTTACCGAAAAATATGTGAAAAATAATAAAGAATATGAAACAAAATAATATTGTATGAAAATTAATAGACATTTTTCGGGGCATACAACAGGGTGCGGCAACATAACTTCCTTTTCTGAAAGCAAACTGCATTTAAAATAACGAAGTTATGTTGCTGCACCTTGTTTATTTTGCTTTAAATAACCTGCAAACGTGTCAGGCCATCTTAAAAACGTCGATAGTGTTTTCTTTGTCGTTTGATACAAAAATTCTTTATAAAAAATTGAAGTAGACCATTTTTCCTGGATATTTAATGTAGCCATTTTCTGAAGAAACGAAGTAGACTGTATTTCTGCGGCATTTAACATAATTTTCTTTAGAAGTGAAATAGATAGTTATAACAATCAACTGTTTATGGAAACAATCATTCATTTTATGAAATCGCTGAGTACTAACTGCTGAACCACAATAACGGAGCATAAATGCTGACCAAAATGGGTTTTGTTGCCAAAAATCATGGATATTTTAAGCACAACTCTCCTCTACTGAGCGTCAGTAACTAACATGAAAAAAATATCTTCAACAACCAAGCAGTGTATGAAAAATTCCTTACTTTTCTGAAAATTAAGCCCACACAAGTGCCAGGTGCAGCAATTCGATTAGTTTTTCTACGATCCAATTTTTTGTGACCTTAACTCTATTTTCTACGGTACGCTTTATGACACAGAAGCCGCTCTCCACGCTTGACACTAAGCTTCTCACGAGTTTCTTAGTTCTTGCTGTGAAAAAATATATGCAATTATTAACGCCTGACAGGAGACTTAGGGTTAGTTTAATGAATGAATAAGACTGATGTGGCATCATTGAGAGTCACTACAGCTAGCACTATTCAAGTTGACTTTTGTTCGTTCATAACTAAAAGTCTACGTTTTCTCATGATTCATAGTTGCAGTTTTTTCTGCTAACTGCACGTTCATAAAATCACTGCAACCTAAAACTTGTAAACACTTTGAAATGTTGTTACTTTAATAATTGTCATCGTGTTTGCAGAACGTCTTTTTAACAAGTGACGTTATTACTAGGAAGTTTTTAAAAGTTTCACTTCTGTCGATAATCTTAATTTTCATGGACGAAAGAGATCTAAAACGAGCTGGCGGTGAGTATGTGAGTATTTATAAGCCGTGTTGTGTTCATAGTATCGAACATGTAACGCGAGGAGTATTGGTTTATTATATATGAGTTTACTGTGACACGTAACTGAATTTCTTTGTATTCTCAGGTGTAAAGTCTTCAAACACAAGATGTTGATACAAAGTTTTGTTGCCCTATAGCTTTGTTGCCTTACTGATTTGTTGCCCCACAGCTTTATTGCCCTACAGCTTTGTTGCCCTACAGCTTTGTTGTCTTACAGCTTTGTTGCCTTACAGCTATGTTGTCCTACAGCTTTATTGCCCTACAGCTTTGTTGC
>VCRD01000239.1:214124-228089 GCA_006783055.1 Trinorchestia longiramus
TGCCGACATTGTTGACGCAGCTGGAAATACGGCATGGGACTTGGGTAAAACAACCGAATAATTATCGAAGTAATTATCCGACTCAAGAATGGGCCAGAAGGTTCGTTCCTATAGCCTCATTCTATTCTTAAGAGTCGAAGTCATAGTTAGACTTTCCAATAATTCCGAAATCCAAGACGGAATAGGAGGATCGAACTTCCGACTATATTACCATTTCTTCAACACTCATGTACGACAACATTTCTCGCCCGGCGAGTACGTTTCACTTGACATAAAATACCACTTCTTTGAATTTCACTAACAACGGTACGCTCTTGTACTTTTTATACCATTGTTACACTACCTCACATCGTAGCTGAGCACGTACTGTTCCCTATTCTGCTCTCGTCAACGGAAATTCGAATAACTTGTATCAAGAATTCTTTTTATTGAAAATAAAATTCACTATTGAACGTCAAAAAAGCACCGCAAGAAATATTTTGACATCAGAATAAAACACATAGATAACTACACATTTTCAGGCAACCTTACCATTGCTTTAACCCTTTAGCGACCAAGTGGACTATTCGGTCGCCTTTCACGGTCTTGGGGAGAATTGTTCTAATCATTAAACAATGAGCAATATGAGGTTGCTACTAGGTTTGAACGCGGCGGCATCATACAGCGTCGTTCTTTTGGCTGCCTGGCTCTCAGCGTGCTTCATTGCATGAGTGTACAGACGGTCTTTGTGAGCTTAAATGTAGAAACTAGAAAAACAAATTGGTCGCTAAAGGGTTAAAGAAACAGCCGTCGGTCAAAATTTTGTTTCATCTAAGTCATAATTTCACCATGAATGACTGTCAAATAGGTGCAATCTTGTAGATACGTTTGTCATGTGTAGATTTTATTCAAATTATAAGATTTATCATCATGATTATAAGGTTTTCTTGCAAGTAAACAGGCTTACTAAACTACGAGGGCAAAAGTCTTCCATTAAGGAAAATTACCACTAAAACTAATAAAATATATTTCATATTGTAACTTCAACTCAACTAAAGCGGTATTTCTGATCAAAAGTAAACCATAGAATGCAAAAAACAAATTGACTCTATGTGAATATGTGAGAAGCCGGACAGAAAGAAATCGTCACCTGACTGCATGAGCCGACTACACTTTAAGAAAATAAAACTAACAAGTTTTGTATAGACAGGCTGACAATACTTAATGATTAAAAATTTCATCTCCAGAGCTGAAGATATCTATTGATCCATTGGGAAGACTTAGTAAATAGTGTTTTTATGACCAGTACAAATCAAGCTTGTTCTTGAGTAAGTAACATAGCTCTTTTGGGCTGATAGCTACTCATCTCTGGTTTATTCATGTATCATCCCTTATGTTACGATTTACCACATGCAAATAGTGGTATAATGTGGTCGCTTGATTACGCTTTCGGTTATGAATCCACAAAGTGTCTATGAATACGATTATGATGAATCTGTTAACTTCTACTAGACTCTGTGTAATTTCCTACGAGCCGTATTTCTAAAGAAGCTGCTCCTATGATACCGGCATCCACCATCACAGAAGTAGTTGCTAAATGTAAATCCCTCTTTCATCCCTACATGCTCTGATCTAGTCCATAAGCTCATTATTGCTCGAATATTTAGGCCGGATTCAGTGCAGATGGTGCAGCTACACTGGTGATATTAGACAAGGGAGTGATTGTCAACTGCTGGTGCATCAGTGTTCAGTCCCTATTAGTTACAGGCAGGCTCTGCCTTTGAAAGCAAGTGCTTGATGTCTTCAATCTTCACCAAATGCTCGGTATTGTGAGGTGTCTCTTAATCCTTATCAAAGGATTAGAATTGCTAGATAGCTTCTTGTCCTCATCAAAGGTTTAGAGTTGTAAGAAAGTTTCTTGTTCTCATCAAATGATTAGCATTGTGAAGTAGTTTCTTGTCTTCACTTATCATTAAGTACACATCAAGTACGTTCATTCTCTTTCTCATCAAGTTCTGAGTTTGGCTGTAAAAAATTCGCCTTTTGTATAAAATTTACATTACTACAGAATTAGTTTTTCTGACAGGTTTTCTACCTTACGAATATGATCTCATTCATTAAAAATCCGGCGTAGAGCAAAATTGAAAAGTTACTTTTAACATCGAGATAATTGAAATTACAGAGATAATAAATGACAGTTCGCATTCAGGGACTGTCTAAAAAATATACTGTTCAGAAAATATGGAATAACTCAAGGTTTATCTGACCAATAAAGGAACTAAGCATCGAAAAACGAATTTTTCCCTGCTGCAAACAACGTGTTAATTCTCAGCATCGTGAGTTTGCATTCTTCTGTATTCTACAATATTCAATATAGTGGGATTGTTCTAACGTGAATATCGTTGATGACTCAAGAAACATGCCTCGAGCAGTAAAAGATTTACAATCATTTTATTCAATCCAGTTCATCTGCTGTCATTAGTTTTTTATTATTGTCACCTACTATTTGTAATCTAGTTCGATTTTCTAGTGTAAAACGTTGGCTGTTATGACTCATTCTTATTTCAGAAGATTTTTCAATCAAAAGAAAATAATATATGAAATTCAACTTCGAATTTCATAGTTCGTAAGAGTAACTGCTAAAAAAAATAAACTTATTATTCTCATAATTGTAAGCTTTAGGCCTTTCAATTTTTGTGGGAATAGAAAAATAAGCGAGTTTCAGTTCTATTTTAGGCTGAAAACCCAGGACTAGACGTCGTTTCCCCACAATCCGTGATTCATCTTGAAGGATTGAGGCTCCCAAGTTTAACAAGATAAAATCACCCCTGTAAAGAACGAACACATTTATTAATCAAGAACTCCCTGCATCTCGTCCAGTAACAACAATGTTGAATACAATAACTTTGCTTGACCGGAAAGCAGAAATGGATTCTGTAGATGAACGCTTGATTACTGAATTTTTTGTCCCGGGCTCTGACCTAAACATCTACTGGACTTAGTGGTCAGAGCGACCGTCCTCAAAACTTGACTTGTGTGAATATTATTAGTGTTTTTTTTCTGAGAACTTTTCAGTGCTTTTTATTCATCTACTTGAATTTGAAAAAGTCATTCCTTACTTTATTCAGGTGAGTGAAAACGGGATTTTAAACGAGTTTGAATAGAAATGCACAAAACGCAGAACGAAGTAGTGTTTCTTGTCAGATTTTATTAAAAATGATGAACCAGGTGACGAATCCTCCTCAATCGCCTCGATTGTGTAGGATACTATAAGTTCAGATATCAAATTTATAACATCAAATCTCACAACTTTTTCAATATATTGCAAAGTTTGTCGCGTAGTATTGTAAAAATGAGACTTCATTGTTTGTAAAACGAACGTCGATCGAGGTAATCAAAATCGATGACAATCATCGACAATATTCAAACACGTAACAATCTTATACAACTATTATCGATTAAGGCTTCATTTTAGGAAAGTGAGATTTTCTGTTTTTCTTTGAAGAAATAGAACTCTTTTTGTTGAGTATTGGGTAGCATAAATGCCTTAGACCTGCATAAGTGAATATCATAATCGTAATAATCCCAGAATTGATAACTCGGTTCGTTCTTCTTGCCATTTCTAATGTGCAAGTCCTTTTATTTTTACGAATACATCTTATAACACATTCCTATTTACTTTGAATAATCAAATTGCCTACAAATACTCTTAGTTTCTGAAGAACAGTTTTCCACCGAATGTAACATCTGTAAAAGATATTGCACTCTGATGATAACGAAGTCGCCTTTTCTATAATTTCAATAAAGAACAAGTGTCATTTTTTCCATGGACAGATCAATTTATTCATGTGGTATTTACTATTCACGTATTGCATTGGAAAAATTGAGGTCTTTTTGAAGAGCGAATAAGCCTCATTTTAAGAGTTAGTATTGAAATAATTGATATTTCAAAGCAGGAGTGCGAAGCTTATGAAAATTTTGAAGCTGCGGGCCAGAATTGAATGAATAGAATACTGCAATAGGAACGAGCCCTTGCGTCCATTTCTGGGACTCTTACCCACATCCCATGCCGTCTAAAGTAAAGGCATCAATCACGCTCATACACCTCAATCACGCAAGCCATTTCAGTCATACGCCCTTCTTCACGCACAAGCATTTCAGTCACGCACATGTACTGCAATCATACACAGACCCCAGGAGTTCGGGATATAGAATCAGGACGTAATAATACTGGGGATTCCTTTTCCTATGATTGTCGAGATGATTTGTGAATGTGTTCACTGTGCCAGCAGAAACAATATTTTCGGGCAGCTGGTTCCCAGTTTCAACAGTTTTAACTAAAAAGAAGTTTAGAGCTTGGATCTGGTTCTCACCTTATTGTGTCTGTCGAAAAGCTGTTCCACGGCAACATCGTTAAGGCCGTTGAAATACTTTTAGATCTCAATGAGTGTTAGACCCCTTTCGTAGCTACAGTATGTCCCACAAAAACCCGAACCCGTATGTTCCGTATCAGTAATACCATCATAAGAATACCTAAAACATTTAATTTCTAGCGAAACTATCCCTCAAAATTATTCTATAAAAAAGAGCATACAATAAGTTGAATGATGTACGTATTACTGATAGGGGAAAATAAATACTGGGTTCGGGTTTTTGTGGGACATACGGTATATAATCGACAATGTATCTCCATCTCTCTCTCTCTCTCTCTTTCTCTCTCTCTCTCTCTAGATCTGTGTGTGTCCATCCCATTACTTCCTATCTATTACTGAAGAAAAAATGTTGAACTGAAATCAGAACGGGTATGCATGTATTACAAGCATTGTATTGTGGATACCAAAGGCGCCTGATTACTATCAATTGTCATTTTTTCCCGTTATAAGCGTTCTTCTTCTACACGGCCATGTTATCGGTATTTTGAATACAGAATGAAAATTGTGTATATATCCATGAAAAATATTCAGGTTCTGATAGTACTACGGGTAACTGAAAAATGTATTTTATTTCATATATCCTTTATTTTAAAAATATTCATTTAAAACCCAATAATTAGTCTTAAATATTTAATACATTCATCTTTATAATAATTAGCAGACCCGCACGTGAAAATTCACTTGTTTTTTATTGAATTGTTTCGTTTGATTTACCAGTGGATGCGGGCTTTGCGAAGGAGTTCCACATTGAAGGATGTGTCTTTGGTATCCACAAAACAATCCCGACAATACATGTATGTACACCCTACTGAATTTTCTCCTACCTAAATCCTCAAGAGCGTAACACAGAGATGGACCAAGCAAGCAAACAACAAACTATGTATTATCATATAGTGGAATTTCCTGTATGGCCTTTATTAGCAAATTACCAATGGCCCAGTAATCTTTAAGAGTGGAGGTTGATGATCAAGGTGTAGTATAGATACCACAATTGATTGAAGAAGGGTGTGACACACATAGATATATAGTTACAATCGTATTATTGTATTGATTTTAAGTTTGTCAAATCTTAACCGTGGAACTTGCCCGGGAACTGTCTAGTTTTATTAATATCACTTTGTAAGAAATCAGAGTTGCACTGTATATTCCAGATGTGGTCGAACAAGCGTTTTATAGAACGGTAATATTCTGTTCTTTAACCCTAAACGTATCAATAATACCGATGGTTCAACCTAATTTACAAATTCAGTAAAGTTGTGCGTACCATTAAACCTACTCAAGTAATGCATCTTGATTAAGTACGCTGTATTGAACGCCGTATTGAGCGGCAGCTACACAGGTCAGCTCTAGACCACTTCATGTAATGTCTTTATCTATTCATTCTCTAATCATAATTATTACACAATGTTAACGACAAAAGTTCTGCAAATAAGAAGCAAGGAATTTTTGTGCACGCTGTTAATTTTTCTTATGGTTACTCATTATGACAAGACTGCGTGTCTTGACTGAAGAAGTTTAGAAACAAGCGATAAACGAGTCGTACAACACAGTAAAAGTGCCCCCCCCCCGTATCCACTTGGGTTTCAACTTCAAGGACTTCAAAGTCCAGTGAGAGTTTACTGCAACTTTGTTTTCTAAGAATGTCCAGACGTCGTAGTTTAAGGTGTTCAGGTCTACAAAACAACAGAAGTTATTCACCCTAAAGAAAAAGAAAAACATACGTTATTATCCATTTAGTAGTTTTACACATCGCTAGGAGAAGAAGTACAGTTTTATTGTTTAGATTAGAAACATTTTATACAGACATTTGAGCTGTGAGTAGCATTGAAGTATCCATTATACTATGACATAATTCTCTAACTGAGGCTTCTGATTGAGGTGAGATTTGGGGTTCAAGGTCCCGAGGCTAAATGTCTTTGTTTTTTATGATTAAAATGAAATTAAACGGCAAATTACTTCCCATATTAGAAAAGCGTAAAGAATGTCAAGATGAACCCGATTGAGAATGGCTCGACGCTTGGTTCATCGTTTTTATCAAAGGCTGCCACGAACCGCTTCTTCGTTCGGTGTTTGTGTGGGAGCACTCTAAATCATTCATGAATATGTTCGATATTATTTTCACTGACATCTTCGATTTTTTGTCAATTATTGACTGCGCTTCATAGGACTTTTTTTGCGTATATCTTACAAAAAGAAATTCCAGGAATTGGTTTGATTTGTTTTCGCTTCCTTGGTCTCGTTAGCTCGTTAAAGTTTTCATTAACAACATTCTGGTAACTTTGAGGAATTTTGCTATGATTGCTGGGCTGTACTCCACCTCCTCCATTTTCAAAACAAAGATTATTTCATTGATATCAAGCCGGTATATTCAGTTTAATAAATTCACTGGTTATAATTGTATGAGATATTTTTTTGCCAGATTCAGCAGATTACTGCAAAACGAGGGTTATGATAGAGATGAAATATATTTAAATAACCATGTCACTTTGACTTTGCACGCCCTGTTGGGCAAATGGCCAATCAAGTTTAGCCCCAGATCTTTAATTAATTTTCAAACATTTGAAGTTTTAACGAGAATTTAGAACTTTGAACTCAGGCGGTAGACATTTTCTGTTTCCAATTATGTGATAAAATATAAATTTTAACAGCATATGCAAACTTGAAATTACACTATACTCCTACACATTTGTTTTTATATATATTTTTTCCATGCATTATCACTATAATTAAAATTCGCTGTAAGTTGAATAATTGTAAGCAAACTCACTACAGGCAAACTACGAATAGAAAATCTAACCAAAGGGCAACATAAAACAGAGAAAAACTGCATGAACTCACAGCTGTGTTGATTACATCGGAAGTTTTGTGCAATAATCAACAAGCTGTCAGCTGATAAATGACGAAGGTATCTGTCCATGCTGGTAACTCGGTATGGCCATGGACACAAAATCTGTTACCCTCAATCCCAATCATCTTACCCCAGAGTTGTGCCCAGTCTGTGAGATGGTCACAATCTTGATCTTAATGACACATTCTAGGATCTGACAAAAAATTGGACCTAGTCGATTGATTACCAATTGACTGACTAGTTCATCCTTTCATGGTCGAGATTAAACTTTAATTGATTATACACTTTTGTTTATCCTTCATCGGGGTAGATACATTTGCATTTTTATTTCTGACAAAACTTTTTTTTTGTCTGAACATCATTTCACGTTCATGGTAACTTGATAATAAATTTTGGCCCGAAATTTTGGTCAATCAAAGGCAGCTAATTTTGCTGAAAATTACACTCGCTGCTGGATGATTTCTCCCACACGCAATCGCTTATGTTCTATTGCAAGTAGCTCGCAGGGGAAACATTTTTTTCCACTTTGATCTATGGGAAATAAACTGATTTCATCGCAGCATTTTACGTTCAAAAATCAGTGCAGGATTTCACAATTTCACTGTGATCCTCGATGATTGATATATCACATGAGGATGTGTTGCTAGCTGGACCGAAATACACGTCATTCCAATCATGTATGTATACATGACACAGACATGAATAGCGAGGTAATTATATGTGTCTGTAATAATACATGAAAAATGTCTGAAACACTAGCTGCCGATACAGATATTGGCCATGAGAATGTTAAAAAGATTTAAAACTACGATGCAGCTGCAATCAAAATAAAGTTAATATGGACTGGACCTAGACAGGGACATGTAGAAGGCAATGAATTAGGAAAATGAATGAAAAGGGAATATTTTACGGTCTATCTTTCTGAAAGAGATAAGTAAACGGAAGAGTAATTGAATATTAATAGGCCTCATATCAGAAAGAAAAGGTTACGGAATAGGAAGACAATATTAATGTTCTTAGTAATTTTAAACGATGCGAATGAATAACAAAATCAATATTTATTCATTATCCATCCCAATAAAAGTGAATGGAAAACGGCAATAACATGGATTGTTTTATTCAATAAGATAATTTTTTTTAGAAATAACAGCATGTTCTTTATCTTTTCATTGGAACCAAAGGCATTTATTATTAAAGTAAAAGGTAAACACATTCATTAGCGGTATCAAAAAAACTATTACATGACAGACTTCTGAAGTATGAGCTGCTGTCAGTGTCTGTTTGTTGCAAATGTTGTTCCTCACAGGCTATGGCGTCGGCTTCGTTTATAGAACACCAAAGAAATAGTTCGAATAGAAATGAACTATTAAGTATAAATATAGAGATATGTACGTAAACATATTTTTAAATATTTCTTTAATAAATAAGGCAATGAGTACAAGTCTATGATTTAAGTCATGTTTGTGTAAGACCGTGAAACAAGTAGACTCAGCGTAGCAAGGTGAGAGCTTCTCGATTAAAAAGATTACTTTTTAATACTTCAGCAATTGTTCGACCTTTAATCGTACTTGTGCTTCCACTTAGCATACCTCGCTGCCTAGTGGCAGAAAATCGCTTATGCAAAATGACCTGGATGCCGTTTTTAGTTTAGTAGTAATTTTTACCAGACGCTACAAAGAGAAATACAATTTTTTACAATAAACTACGAAGAGAACTCCGTCATGTTCTGCGTGATGTGCTCTCTTATAATAAATTTGCTATTTATTTGACCTGCAGTCAGAAATAGGTTTCTTTCATTGAGCCAAAAAGAGCAATAATCGAGATCGAGCCTTTGATCATCAATCATCCTCTACTGGGTCACCTTGACAAAGTGACCCGTATCGGCTGTGAGCAACATGAAAAGACTCTACCCTTAATGATTTATTATGATACCGTATTATTAGGAATTTGTTAGCGTGCTGGAAAAACGATCAAAAGGCTAAAAATATTGGACACCTGAGAAGATCAAAGCGACTCTCCATAGGATTTATTATCATACTCTATTACTAAGAATTTTTTAGGGTGCTAGAAATACGATCAATGGGTCTCCAATTGTTGGTAAAAAAGTTTTCCGTCGTCCCGTTATGCTCTGAGCTCGAAATTGTACTTTTTCTTCAAGTGGCGCTGATTCTAAAACTATTTAACTGGTATTTAATTATATTTATAGGTTACTAGCAATTTTATAGAGCTAAAGTATAAGTTATTTTAACGCTAGAGCAATATTTCAGGGTTCCATTTAGTAGCTCTATGTTTTTTACTTCTCTTAAATAGAGGCAACGTGACTTCAAGTAAAATTAATCCGAATCAAATTTTCTGAATTACTCAACTTTTTTCAGTATACAAGCTAAACTGGCTGCATGGGGAACAGGTGTTTCAGTGCGCCTGTGAGTGTAATCCGCCCAGCAAAATTAAAAATTTTACCCCTAATTACTTGTCGGCTTGACAGCGAATTTTTTATAATATTTGTGTAAAACTTTTCCCGCAAAACTACGCAAGCAAGTTTCAGGCACTCAGAATATTACAAAAACTCCTTTCGGCTTGGAAAGATGAAATACTTTAAAAATTCCTTTAGGTTTGGAAAAGTAAACATTTTACTAACGATAACTTGATGTTTTATTTGGAAAAAATTATTGAAAGATGACTGGAATGAAGTTCAAAGATCTTTTTGAAAACTTGCAAACATAATTGGCTCAAAAGATAACTAGTGTAAAGACTGACGTAAAATATAACTAACGTAAAGACAGGCGTAACAGACAACTAGCATAATGACAGGCATAAAAGACAACTGATATGAAGACTGGCATATAAGACAACTAAAATAAAGACCGGCATAAAACATGATTAATATAAAGACTGGTATCAAACAATTAAAATAAGGACTCACATAAAAGACAACTAGCATAAAGACCGACATAAAAGCTCAAAGATGACGCTGAAACATACAATTCACAGACATTATTTCGCTTACATCAGCAGGTTATGACCAGACGACTGGTCTTCTCCATGAAATGGCCGTGTCTGTTAACTTGCATTTATTTTGAACTCATCTTGTGCTTCAGGTTGAGCTGGAGTCAGCCATGGAAACTGTTAGTGATTTAGGTGCAGTGTCGTGTGGTCAAGTGTTAGTGACTGCATCGATGTGTAAGTCGCATGGAGCAAAATTAATGTGGTGAACAGTATCAATTTGTAAATCGTATGAAGCAAGAGTATTCAACGACTGTATCGATATGGAAGTCGTATAAAGAAAGCGTAGCCAACGACCGTATCGATTTATAGTCGTATGAAGCAAGTGAAATCAACGACCGTATCAATTTGTAAGTTGTGTAAAGCAAGTGTAGTCAACGACCGTATCGATTTGTAAGTTGTGTAAAGCAAGTGTAGTCAACGACCGTATTGATTTGTAAGTTGTGTAAAGCAAGTGTAGTCAACGACTGTATCGATTTGTAAGTTGTGTAAAGCAAGTGTAGTCAACGACCGTATCGATTTGTAAGTTGTGTAAAGCAAGTGTAGTCAACGACCGTATCGACCTTTCCTTTATATGATGTGAGTGCTTTAAACGATCGTTTCAATCTACTAGCTAAATTAAACGAGTAACTTAAATCATACGGTGGGATTAGTTAAATAACGCGTGAACACCGAACGACCGTATCGATCCGTTGAAATAAAGTAGTGGATGCTCGAAGAAATTGGAGTACCTTCGTTGTGAAGACGAGAGCTTGCCACTGCATGAGGTTGAAATAGAAAGGAATTGCAAAAAGCTACTACAGCTTTCTGTGTCGCTGAAGCTCGGCCAGTTGATGTGGGGTTCTCAGTCTTTGCGAATACCTCGGTAAAATGGAGGATGCGAGTAAGGGAAAAGACAAATATGAAGTCATAGTAACTGAAACGAAGTCATATCACATTTTAGTAAAATAGCACGTTCCCATACACGCTAAATTGTTTGTAATGACGGACGTTATTTAATGGTAAATGCACATGCTAGGTTACTCTTAATAATTTGTGTCTAATATTAGGATTCAATTGCATCTTACTATTTGATTCAAAGACACTTGTATAGATCGCGCTGAACCATGCTTGAGATTGACACTTGCGAAAAAGATAGATTGTCAAGTGAGCGCATCACTTAAATAAAGTCCTCTCACCCTGAAATTTTTTCCTGAAAAGTAGAATTGCTGTCACTGAATGGAAGTAGTGTTTGTTACTTACGAAATGAGAGGCTTCTTTCTCGTACACCCGAGGTTTTCATGTCAGGAAGTCGCAGAATTTACTCGCTGTTACCATTGAGTTGTCATACATACATTAATTGTTAAAAATACGCAATGTTCAATATACTAGTACAGAAAACGTGAGTCGTGCTAAGCATAAAGTGCTTGTGACCGCAGGGGTTCCAAAACAAAGAGCCCATTCATACATATTCGGAATCTATCAAAAGACGATATTTCTTTTATAAAATTATTCAAATAGTTAAAAATAACGATGAAATGATTATTGTTGCAGTAAAAATATCATTTGGGGTAGATGTTTTATAAAAACATAGACTTCTCGCTTGATTATACTGTATAATTTTTCATTAAATTTTTTATGCTGTATGCAGGCCAGCTGAATGTTTTTAGTTACAACTGTTTTTATATCCAAGATCATTGATTGATTTTAAATCGTATTTTAACCATACACTCCAAGGTCTTCTGGTAAGTATGAGAAACAGCTTTACCATGCATGAATATCAGTTAGATTTTAACCGTAACAGACACACTTTTGTGCCGAGGCTATCATTTATTTTTTGCAAACTCTTTAAAGATTTCTACCGTTCGTTTCATTCTTTCTCGCACCCTGATAAGCAAAGCCAGTTCAGTACTAACTATTCTTGCCAAAAAAAGTGCTCGTCTACTTCATGTTGACGCCTTAACTTCACAAGATAATTGCCTTCCAATACGACTTTTGCTTTATGTTCGGTCAGTCAGGGCTGGCTTGACATTCGGCAGCAAGGATTACTGTTTAAAAATAAATTTTCATGTTTTTTTGAACTCATTTAGCTTATTCTGTCTCCTACGGTAGAGGTTGGACGACATCGATCTGTGTCGCTAAGGACTTCAAACCCGGAAACCTTCCAGAACTTGCTGGCCTTTCGAAAAATTGTCGATTTACCGATATTTAAAAACATTTTATTTCATCCTAGCCAGTGTTTGTTTTTAAGCTCTATTTTTCGCCTTTTTTCTCCATGCCTACATTTCATTTTTTCATATTCAGCAACGTCATTCCTGATAATACGGTCATCGCTTCTGCTAACTATTTTAAACTCCTAATTACTCTCACCAGGGTTCTGATGTTCACTTTCAGTTGCCCTCACCAGGTTTTGATGATCACTTTCAGTTGCCCTCACCAGGTTTTGATGATCACTTTCAGTTGCCCTCACCAGGTTTTGATGATCACTTCCAATTGCCCTCACCAGGTTTTGATGGTTACTTTCTCGTAGTAAGGCAAATTGAAATTATAACACCTCCGATGTTTTTTTTTCACAACTGGAAACGGATACACACATGCAGTTTGTTTTAAAATACACGTACACTCATGTAAATACGTGACACAGATGGCATTGTATGGCACACAAAATTCTAGTGACAGCGGTGAGAGTGATAACTGCTTGTAATACTTGAAATGACAATGTTTTCATTAAAAAAACAGCGTGTAATCATTCGTTTTCTCCATTTGAGTGGCGTGAAACCGGTTGAAATTCATCGCCAGCTGAGTGGAACATGTGGTGATGGTGTCATGGATGTCTGTAATATGCGTTCGTGGGTGCAACAGTTCAAAGCAGGTAGAACGTTTGTCTCTCACCAGCCGATTTGCCGACTTGATCGAGGGAGTGGAGAAAGTCGTTTTGGAGGATTGCCGAATGAGTGTGCAACACATCGCCTCAAAATTTACTATTTCTGTGGAACATGTGGACACAATCCTGCATGAAGATCTGAAAACGCAAAAAGTGTCCTCCAAGCGACTGCCACGAATACTGACGAGCGACCAAAGGCTGCACACGTGGCATGTTGCCAGACAATATCACCGCGTCATGATGGCATGAATTGGACTTTTTTTTCATGAATTATGACAATGATGAGAGATGGATGCCTTTTTTAATCTTGAACGAGGCGTCAGTCAGCTCAATGGAAACACAGACACAGACATTACGCTTCATTTTAAGTATCAAAAACAGTTCTCAATCTCACTGCTGCCATTAGAGTTCTGCGTGTCGTACGGTGTTGTCATCTCTGCCACTCATTCATAGCGAGTTCACGCGTAATTGAAAACAAACTGCATGTTTTCATCTGTTTTCACTCATAAGAAAAAAACATCGGAGGTGTTATAACTTGAATCCATTTAGTATGTGACCACTACTGTGATGTTTCAACTCCACTCAAACCTCATTATTTTATCCTTCATTACTTGCTTTATTTACAACTTGTATGGCATTTTAGTGCATTTTTTCTTTAAATTCAGCATTGCCCCATTGTTTTCAGGATTCATTAACGTTTTTACGCAAATGTAAACTCTTCACACCCTAAATTTTGCCTTTCATTACAACAAATAACGAGACTTGATTGTATATTCATAAATGGGCAGAAAAAAGAGCGATAAGGGACAAAAATAGGCGACGGCCTCTCGAACTTGAAT
>VCRD01000239.1:234162-269897 GCA_006783055.1 Trinorchestia longiramus
ATATGTATATCAATGCAGCGAAAATAAAGTAGTGGTTAAATAGGTAACAATTGAAAATCGACACATTTTATTCAATATGCGTCAATAACAAATTGAAGATGTTTAGAAAATAACCTACACGAGTTAAGGATGATTTTTTTTAGAAATCTTGGCTTATTCCTTTTTTAGTTTGGATTACAGTGCCTTCAAATTTTAGTGCTATGTTGCTGAAATATTACTTTCCAATATGCATCAGTTGCCGTAATCGAAAGGATTGAAGTGTAGCGATGAAGGAGGCCATTCTACAAGTTTAAAAATTTCCGATAAACAGAAATTATTTATTACAGTATTTAATTTTATCTTTTGAATAAATTATTTTACGTATAGACCTTTTTGTCATTCAAATCAATATTATAATTACCCATAAACAAATATTTAAGACTATATAAGATGCTATAATTCACTCGCATCATGTTGGAAAAATGAATACATACACATTTTGAGTACTTGTGGCGTATTTCAAACCCAACCAACAAAATGAGCATGTTTCAAAAAAGGCCGAAACCTCAGATGTATTAAATTGTAAAATGCAATCATAAGAATCCTCGTTAGAGTTATCAGAATCTAACCTATACAATTATTTTAAAAATGAAGGTGCGTGACATTTTGGAGTCCCGCAACAGCAAAACTTTGAGGAACGGTGCTGTGCGTTTTTAAGAACCGTAGCAGCATGCAGTGTTCCTATACATACGAACTAGTTCAGGTCCGGTGCGTTATTCCAGTAGCAGTTCTTCACAAAATGATCATCGCTCCGTCATGAGTTTCAATTTGGGCAGATTATTTGAGAGGCTACAGTGAATGATTTAACCCTTTCAGGCTCGTACATTTGATGGAAAGAAATGTGTAACATGCTCACAAATAGAATAAGAATAGAATAGAATAAGGCAATAGGAACGAGCCGTTTGGCCCATTCTTGGTTCAAATTTAAAGATTCATAGGGATCCCATACATTTATGATGGTTGTACACACTTTGAACTGCTGACCAACGTAGGAACTTAATTTTAAAAAGTGGCCTGCTCTCTGTACCTCCAAGCATTAAACAATTATCTCTTCAGGTGTACAAAATGTGTACCACCAGACTTGAAAGAGTTAAAAGCACCTGATCTCACTAACCTTCATCAGTACCTGATCACCTGGTTCATTTTAGTTACCCTCATCACTTTAATTAACTTTATCAATCTCATCACCTTCATTACCTTCATCACTCCCATCACCTTCATAACCTTCATCATTTTCATCACCTTCATTACCTTCATCACTCTCATCACCTTCATTACGCTCATCACCTTCATTACCTTCATCACTCTCCTTAGTCTCATCATCTTCATTACCCTCATCACCGTCACTAAGTATCCGCCACTGACACTCATTTCACGTATTAATTGCCCGGAAAAGACTGGTTCGGACACTGCGTAATCTTATGATCTGCGTAAGAAGATAAATTATAAAATCGTATTTCTCCTGCGGCCTACCACTGATATTAAAATCACCTCTTTCTTCTATGAAAGAAATCTGTTGGAGAAACAAAAATCGGGCATAAAATACTCATTCTTGTCATACATTTATGCAAGCGCCTGAAAATATTAAGGTTTTCTTATCTCTATTACTTTGTGTTTCCATTTTTAATTGCTTGCTGTTATTTTTGTGTTCCCACGAATAGAATATTACGCTACGTTCAGCTGTCATGACACGAAACAGTAATATTGGTATCTGCTACGAGTGACAGTCTTGACCACGTACCTAATAGAAAACCTGTCACTTCAAACATCTTCGTTATTTTAAAATTGAGTCGCAATTTATTTTACAAATAGCTTTGCAATTTGAAAAAAAGGTTGCGACACTGTTAATGCATTACTCTTTTGTTTTACCACAGTTCGCCATTCTGCTCGTTCGTACCGATTATACAGGGTGTCTCAAAAAAATATACTTACCCTTTAATCGTTGCTAACATGCTGTTTTCTTTGTGTTGCAGGTGTGAGGTTCGAACCTTTGCGAACATGATTCTTTAATCACATTTAATCATGTTCGCAAAGGTTCGAACCTCACACCTGCAACACAAAGAAGACAGCATGTTAGCAACGGTTAAAGGGTGAGTACATTTTTTTGAGACACCCTGTATGAGAAAAGTCTCGAATGATATCGATCAAAATCCTTTTTACTGTAACCTAGTCTTTTGTGATGCAGTGAAACACTGCATGCTGCTACGGTAGCAGCTGCAGTTCAGTAGTAGCAGCTGCAGCACAGTAGTAGCAGCTGCAGCACAGTAGTAGCAGTTACAGCACAGTTGTAGCAGCTGCAGCACAGTAGTAGCAGCTGCAGCACAGTAGTAGCAGCTGCAGCATAGTAGCAGCAGCTGCAGCACAGTAGTAGCAGCTGCAGCACAGTTGTAGCAGCTGCAGCACAGTTGTAGCAGCTGCAGCACAGTTGTAGCAGCTGAAGCACAGCTGTAGCAGCTGCAGCACAGCTGTAGCAGCTACATGTACTGGGAGCAGCATCGCATGGAAGATACTACTGCTGCGGCACGCTGTCATTTTAATTGCCGTAAATTTCAGCCGTCCAACCGAACTACAGCCTCTAATTTGCAGAAAGCATCCATGAGCTTGGAACATTCCGTTGTTTTATTAACCTAAGCAGTTTAGCGCATGCAGTACGTTTATTGTCATTTGCTTTATTGGACGTTAAAACACTACAATATATCTTTATTTATGAGTGAACTTTTTATTCCAGGTGAAAAGGAGAGGGGAAATGTATTAAAACACCTTTAAAACTGAATGTTTATAATTTAACAAATCATCATCACAGTAGAAAAAAGAGAAATGTTCCCAGTGAAATATCAAATAATTTGAATCAGGGAAGGGAAGCAAAAAGTATATGAAATTTCTTATTGAAATATATACTAATCAAACTACAAGCTAATGTTGTGATACCAAGTATCTGTAAAAAACATTCCGATAATATTTTCAGCATTCAATAGTTCATATACGTTTAAACTACGCTCACATAGCTGACACTAAAGTCGTTCTCATGCCAACGGATAACAAACTGTCAAATGACTCGAATTGAATGGATACTAGAGCTCCGTACTGAAGAACTGAGTTGCTAAAAGATTTTCAAGCGACTGAAAATACCTGGTAGCACCATTGGCTCCGATATTTTCACATGGAAAGAGATGGATGCCACTGGCAATCTTTTTCCTTTAGGCGCTCCTTTGAAACATTTCCTTCCAAGATTCTATTCAAATACTGAAGTACGTCACATGAGCTCCAATAGTGACCCATGAAGAAATTAAGACAGAACTCCTGCAGGCATAAATTTCGGTTTCAATGATGAACTACGTCTGAACGATTAGGGGTCTCACAACGCGTGGAAAAGCCTTCTAGTGTTTAGTAGATATGTGGTTGAACTATACCCGAGAATATATCAAGAAGCTTATTGAGTTATCTTGTTTTCTTGGAGAGGCTTGATTTTGAAAATTTTTTATTCAAAACATCGGTAAATTAGAACTAAAAATCACTGCGAAACTACCTCTAAATATTTCTGTTCATGAACGCTTGCAGTAACAGATATGCAAATGTTTTGGAATGGTCTTGTATATGTCGTAGTTCTATCAGATACTTTTGTCAAATAATGAAATATGAAATTCATTCAAGGGTTCTTGTGTGTATCAATGATTCGAAAGCAATTTGCTAAGAGGAATGTGCTACAATACATATAAAAGGAATATTGCAGCGCACTGGTAAACTACAGAAGAGAATGTTGACAGTGTACAAAGTATTGATCAGTGAAATATTGATGTACTTTCCCTTTGTTTACAACGAATTCAATTTTTATGTAATTCACATTTAATGCTCCGTTCGACCAAAATGACTAGCCTTAGCTTAATGCATATCCAATTTGTAAATGTTGTGAAGTGTGATGACTTGGAAATTTACTAAAATGCAATTTTGAAGATGTACGACCATGGTTTCACTGCTTCCATTTCTATCAATACGATCAGTAAATAGAGTGTAAATCATTTATACATCATACTGAACTGCCCTTAAATCACATAGTTCATTTTAAAATTCACAAATGAAAAGGATGTTCAGTTCCCTCGCTTCCTCGACTTTACAGTTGTAAGACTGTAAGCCTTATTATGGCTTACATTATTATGATAAGGATATAAGCCTTATTATGATATAAGCCTCATAGGCTTTGACGTACCTGCTAACACTGCTTGGAGCTAGTGGATACATACCGCACTCAGCAGGGACTGGTTTATCAACACATTCTGACTTGTCGACATCTCACCGAATTTGTCCCGTAAAGCACTCGGTTTCCAAGATAACTCTGTTTTTCATGGGTAATAAGATTGAAATTCTACGGTGTTTAGAAGATTGAAATTCTACGGGGCTTAGAAGATTGAAATACTACGGAGTTTAGAAGATTGAAATACTACGGGGCTTAGAGGATTGAAATCTTCTAAAGCCCTTAAATCGGGTAAATTTAATCAGTACAGAGCTTGGTGCTACTGACCTGAGCTGGAAAATGTGTCCTAAAAAGCCTCACCTCAAATTAATTCTTAGGTTGGTGGGATTCACCAGTCTTCATAATCTAACACTCTAGAAATAGTTTCTTAATATACTTGGCAAATACCTATATATTGTTACATAATTAAGTTAGTTAAATCATTCTAAACTTGAGAAACTGTGCCGTCAGGTTATTAGAATGACCATTCTTTGACACCTTGTCATTTTAAAAATATTCTTTCAAAAACTGTTTTCCAGAAGCAACGCTTTCAAAAAAAGAAACCAAAAATACAAACATACCAAAGAAACTAATTATAAACAAGACCAAATCTGCAGAAGAGTAAATAAAATAGGAAGAAATAGGCTGGAAAAGAATGGGATTCTAAAGTGATGAGACGTCTCATAATGCATAGAGGTTAAGCAACAGCCTGACTTGCGATGTATGGACGTGTTTGCTCCCACCGAAGATTTTTCCAACCTATAAGCAATTTTTTTCATTGGTTTTGAAGAAAAGTTTCACTATTCTTAAGTTTTAAATCAAGAACCAAAAGAAAATCTTACCCTCTGTAGAGTACATGAAATTATCCGTACTTTCTTTCCTTTGACGAGAGCTACACCAAACTGCTTAACGAAGTAGAGCGTACGTTCTTTGTTTCTTGTTATGGCCTTTGTTTGTTTTTAATTAAAAGTTTTGTTGATTAAGGCAAGTGTGTGTGTATTGTGTTCAAAAGCTTCCTGATTCAGCACACTGAACTGTGCTCTCTGTTTTCATAGTAGCATTCATTTTACGAGCGATTAAAGGCTTTGTTGAACTAGGTACGTGCAGTAATTAAATTAGAATTTTTAGTTATGCAAGTCTCTAAAATTTTCCATGAACTCATCATTGCGATTCACCACATCTCGCGCACCTCAATCTGCCTCCTGGTGCAATAACTTATAAAAAACTTCCTTCGGTCGGACCTTTCACATGACCATAACTACCTGTCTGAGCGAGATTAACAGGGTTGAGTGACCATAACTAGCTGTCTGAGCGAGATTAACAGGGTTGAGTGACCATAACTAGCTGTCTGAGCTAGATAAGCTGGATTTCGTGACCATAACTAGCTGTCTGAGCTAGATAAGCTGGATTGCGTGACCATAAATAGCTATCTGAACTAGATAAGCTGGATTGCGTGACCATAACTAGCTGTCTGAGCTAGATAAGCTGGATTGCGTGACCATAACTAGCTGTCTGAGCTAGATAAGCTGGATTGCATGACCATAACTAGCTATCTGAGTGACATTTAGAGGGTTACGTGACCATGATTAGCTGTCTGAGCAAAACTATCAGCATCACATGATCAGGATGAACTGTCTGAGCGAGGTGAGCAGATGTAGCATGCACACGGCAGGAGTGACATGTACACTAGTTTTAGTTCGTACCAGTAGGTAGTGGTGTCCATTTTGTAGCACCATGCTTGAAAAGGTTAAGCTTCTCTTGGGCTGGGTTATGCACAGCGTTGGTTCGTTGTTCTCACACAGATTGCATGACTATAATGCATTTTTACCTGCTTTGTCTCTTGAGCTAACGGCCTCATTCTAAGCTTAAGCAGTCATTTATAATTTGTTATGTCTTCAACCATTTGCATATTTTAATACGTATCATCGAGTTAAGAAAACTGTTTAAAGAAGTGATAGTTTTAAGAGATTAATGAGGATATTGTGCTAATACGAGCATTCTTAACGAGCTGGTCTGAGTAGAATTTGAATATTGTTGTATATATTATGAATCAGTTATTTTTAGCGCAAGTGCTTCATGATGAATGACGAGAAGCACGTCCCCCCCCAAATCACAGAATTAATGACACGTAATCATCACCAGGATATATGAATTTCTAACACTCAGTTGGAAAAAATCTAAATTTCTTACCAATGTGACAAAAATTATTTCCGTAATTTATTTCTAACATACGAACAAAAAATGAAGACATGAGTGAGCCTAACAACATCACTGCAAAATATGTAAACATCCCCGGATAATCAGGAACGGAAACACAGGTCATCTGATGTTATGCCGAGCTATGAACCAGACGTAAAAGTCGGCGATGCTTCTGAAGACGACGTGTGACTTCGGTTGTAACCCGAGAATAAACTAGACGGCTCGTTCCTACTGCTGTATTATATTCTATTCTAAGTACAATTATACAGGGGTAACTTGACATAATGCATTGCATAATGAGAAAAATAGCCGACTCTTTACCTGCGTCACCACGTATTGAATGCACAACAAAATTGTTCCTGACCAGGGGCTGTATATCATGAATTAATAGACTGAAATGACTATTATTTGGTACCTGTGGCACATAAATTTTGGAATGAGAAAACACAAGATTTAGTACACTATGTATTTAGCGCTGGAGATCATTTGAAAACGTATTATTTGTTTTTTTCTTATTTTTCGACGAGAGGAAATTGATGAAAAATGCAGCATAAGCGTCAATACTGGTTCATTGAGCCAAATTTTTGGAGACAGAAATTAAAGCCAACTTTGACTGATGATCCTGCCCTGAGCTTGCGGTATCCTGGTTAATATTAGGGGATCAATATTGGAGAGGATTCTATCCTGGGTATCTAATCTTCGTGATAATGTTATGGGGCAAAGGAAAAAGTATCCATCCTTGGTCTCTTATATTCGTTTTACAATTCTATAGAACGAACGATATGTCCGTTAAAGAGAGCGAGAAACCAAGTTGCAAGTAAAATAACATGTAACTGCGATGAAATTCCTTCGAATATCTGTGAAAATGGTTTGTTAACGTCAGAGTGTTTTTTGTGAAGTAGTTGTAGTTAATTCAAAACTTACTGAGCCCTCTTCTATTTATGAATATACAGAATTTTTAGTTTAAGACAAACAAAACACTTCAATTTATTCGTTGTTCACGATTGCTCATAAATTGTTGGTAAAAGAATGTTGATCACTCGTAAGAAACTTCGGAAAGTTGGTTCCTTAAAAATTCGGTATAGAATTACGTGAGAGGATTCAGTAAATCTGAAGAAAACAATCAAATAGAATAGAATAGAATAGAATAGAATAGAATAGAAACGTGAATATGACAAATTGAGTGTATGCAAGAAAATTACCACATTCAGTGATGTTTCTCAAATGTGAAGTACTCCTGCAATTTGTGCCCGTGCGTAGATAAGCAACAACAGGAACATGCAAAGCTGACCACAAAGCAGCTTAAATGTTCAAACTATCAAGAACAATGGCATGATTACAAGGGCAAGTTCTGTACAGTTAACATTTTCTTCAAACTAGAGAAACACAAGCACATCAATGCAAGGATCCAAGCTCCAGCGTGCTCAGTAAACTTCTAATTAGCTGCTCGTTTGCGCCCACGTATTATGAAGTGGCCAGTGTTTATTTAAATAGCAAATAGAACATAATTTTTTTAAGATTAAATGGATTTTCTGAAGACTATAGAATTCTGAATCCAGTTCGAAAATAATTCCCTATAATCTGTGTCATTGGCCTTCCGAGGTCTTGCCAAGATATTGAGTGAATGTTTGTCCATATTATGAACGAAAGTAAAAGTAGTGTTAAAGTTTGCAGCTTTTTCTGATGCATCTTACAAATTTACGTCGAGGTTCCAGTCTGGAGACTGTGCTGTTCATTCCATGAAAAATGATCCCCCATGTTCCCCTACTGCATGAGTCCGGTGAATACGAGCCTTGTTTTGGAATATCCCACGTCGTCAAAAATCGAAAATATATTAGAAAGTTCGCTTAGACACTTAAGATTTCAAATATTGAAGCGAGGCCATAGGTTACTGCTAACAGCTTAACACATTCATTGCGGTATGACCCACTGGTCATAATTCTGTAATTTTTTCAAAGCTCTCTAGTGACTGTATGTACAAAGTAAAGATTTGCACCGGCTAGGCAACCGCAATGAATGTGTTAAGTTAACGGTGTTTAGGTCATAGGTTAACAGCTCAGCAAGGATCAAATAGTTTTCCAGGGTCTTTAAAGACATGAGCTGTTTTCTGCTTAGCACAAGGTACTTATAGTAAATTTCCTCATGCACCACAGTTCTAATAAAGCCCTTTGACACCTGAAGTTCTCTGGTAATGCCCTTCATTAGATTTCAAACATTTCATAGTCCGACTTCCTAGTGTCAGTGATCAGTTCATAACTGAAAAACAAAAGACCTCAGGATCATTTTCGAAGTTTTGAAAATGCTATGAACTGAATGGATTTTGTTCTGTATGGACGGTTGCAATGTCGTTCGTATTTTTATGCGAGTACATTTCCATCACCTGTTTTCATTTCTCGAACATTTTGCACGAAGAATCTTCCAACATTTGGAAACTTTATCATTCCTGAATCTCTGTATTATGTGCATACAACATTCACAATTCTGAGTCTTTTCATTCGTTGTGTTACAATATTATACACCATAAGTGTCTGCGAGGAATAAAATATATTAATCAGATCAATCATGCATAGTAATACAATAAAATATTATATCCCAAAATACTTCTTGTATCCCTTGCATTTTTTGCACTCTGGTCAAGAATCTTGACGCATTGCTTCATCGCACAAAGTTTATATGCATGGGAAAGACTATGTTTTTCCTACCATCTAGATTCTAGAAGCTACCTGCAGTCAAATTTTAAATCATTTCTCTATTACCCAATGGTGTACAGTTTTTTAGAACTGTAGAACTGGTAGAACACACATTTAAAAACCACACATTTAAAAACACATTTTTAAAAACCAATGCTGTTACATTTCTTATGTACCAACTTTATTGGAAATATACGTTTTTGTTTGTTTTGTTGTTCGTTAAATGGCAAGTAAATTTTGTGTAATCACCTTGATAGTCTGACATAGAGTTCCCTATTTTCAGACACACATACAAGTCATCTATCAACGAACGAAGTCCTCCTAGCTCTCTAGAACAATCATCAGGTGGCTTTACTCTTCGTTTTATTGAGAATTTTTTTTTGAGATTGAACTGTTGTACATTTTCTTTTGTTGTTTGAGCTGCTGTGTACATATATGTACTCATATACTTCTGATCCACAGTGAAAAACACTTCAAGATCCTGCCAATTAAACTTACGACAAAAAGTTCCTACCAGAATTAAATGCTGGCAGTTTCATAATGAGAATAACCCGTTCAATACCATTTTAATATAATATGGCCTTCTCAATGGGAATACAATACTTCCTTAGTTCTGTTTCTCAATCCCCGTAAAATTTAACACCAGTGTCGGGTTTCAGAAGTTTTTCTTTGGCAGCATGGAAATAAATTCACCAGACGAAGATTTCACCAGGAATATGATAGTAATAATTCACCAGACTGTTCGGTGGTTTCACCACGAATGTAAAATCATGATAATTTAACTGAATGTTTTCGCAACCTTGAATCTTTAACTGCATTATTTAATCTACGTTGATGAGGTAGAAAAAGTTAATCAGAAGCTGTTCCAGGTCCATGAAAACCTTGGCCTCATCATTATTTTTTGGGCAAGGGAATTATTTGTCCCGATATCAATCTTAGTAGCCAACTATACAGAGTATAAATAACTGTCTCATTTTAAAACTCTTCACATAGTCCAAGTTGGCAACTGGCATACAGGGCATCTTGTAACTGAAAGTGGTGTTTGGTTTTGTTATCGAAGTGTTTTCCATAAAGAAGACCGTGGCAACAGTTATTCAAATGCTGTTGTTGCTCCTCTCCAAACTCTCAGCACACAAACATTGATTGAGCCAGACAGTTTTTCCGTCTTTATTCATCCACAAAGTTTCCTCACGTGTTTCACATATTCTATAAACAGCCTTTTATGGTGTCCTGGTAGTCCATTGAAGTAGAGAAAACACTGTGCGTATTGTACTTTTGAATAGTACGAAATACTGTGCATACTGTACTTTTAAATGGTACGAAATACTGTGCATACTGTACTTTTGAATAGTATGAAATACTGTGCATACTGTACTTTTGAATAGTACGAAATACTGTACATACTGTACTTTTGAATAGTACGAAATACTGTGCATACTGTACTTTTGAATAGTACGAAAAACTGTGCATACTGTACTTTTGAATAGTACGAAATACTGTGCATACTGTACTTTTGAATAGTACGAAATACTGTGCATACTGTACTTTTGAATAGTACGAAATACTGTACATACTGTACTTTTGAATAGTACGAAATACTGTGCATACTGTACTTTTGAATAGTACGAAATACTGTACATACTGTACTTTTGAATAGTACGAAAAACTGTGCATACTGTACTTTTGAATAGTACGAAATACTGTGCATACTGTACTTTTGAATAGTACGAAATACTGTGCATACTGTACTTTTGAATAGTACGAAATACTGTACATACTGTACTTTTGAATAGTACGAAATACTGTGCATACTGTACTTTTGAATAGTACGAAATACTGTGCATACTGTACTTTTGAATAGTACGAAATACTGTGCATACTGTACTTTTGAATAGTACGAAATACTGTGCATACTGTACTTTTGAATAGTACGAAATACTGTGAATACTGTATTTCCCATGGCACTTTTGGGTTTGGCTTTTGCGCACTTTTGAGCTTGCAAAGTAAATTTTCCTTAGGTGCAACTGTACTGCAAGTTAAATTCATCCGTCAGTTCGTATGTCGTGATGACCTCCAAAGAAGGCATTATGTAGCGAGATAACAGGAGAACTTATAACATGCAACATGCATCCAAATTGCAAGATACATTAGAAACTCTCCTAATGGTGCTAATTTTTTCGATAAAGGACAGATGTGATGCATACTCGTACATCATATGATGTGATAGAGTGAATCGAAATTCACATTTGTTCTAAGCTCCCCAAAATTAATTTAACACTGCTCAAAATTCTTCAGATAGACACAAACCAAGTTTTTTTCACCGGTAGTTCAATCGTAATTCTAATATTTTATTAGAGAATATCAAATAATGATTGTTTCCATCATACATCCATCATCTTGGGCAGGATGAACTTTAGAGTGATGTTAGGTGCAGTTACTTAAGCATTTGCATCTTTTCATCTTCAGTAATTTAGCTTCATTTTTTGTTATGCGTACTGCGAAGGATGAAAAAGCCAAAAACGATGTGATCTTTTTTAAACTACAATTTTTATGTATAGCCCAAAAAATTTATCGTATCATCAATTATATTTTTAAATACAATTTCACTTATAATTATTATTCCACTATATAATAATTCACAATTTGTAGCTTGCTTGCTTGGTTAGTCTCTCTGTCACGCTCTTAAGGATTTAAAACGAGGAAATTCGGTAGGATGTACATGTAGAGTAAGCGTTGTATTGTGGATACCAAAAGGCACATCCTTCAATGTCGAAACTCCTTCGCAAAGCCCGCGTCCACTGGCAAATCAAACGAAAAAATTCAGTGTGAACACCACTCATCCCTACAGTCATACAAACACAGACTGAGTCCTGCAACCCCGAACATATGTCTCCTCTATCGAGTTTGTCACATGACACCAAGCACGTGTTGCTGCAGTGCCGGGATCTGGCCGTGCAGAGGCGGCAACACAACACACACACACACCATAACACACACACACACACACCATAACACACACACACACACACCATAACACACACACACACCATAACATACACGCACACACACCATAACACGACTTTGGGAGGACCCCATTACGGTGACGTGCTTCTTGCGCAATGCTGGCTAGCTGAGCTGACAGGGGCTGTGGAACGACAACAACAACGAAAAAACTCAGTAAAAACACAAAAAAATTTTCACGTGTGGGCCTACTAGTAATTCTAATAATCTAATTTTATAGTGCTATGAAGATTAATAACTTTAGCTTGAGTTTTGATGACGAATTTAGAGAAGCGAAAATATTTTTACGCTTTAGACTGCATCGAGCAATCGCTGCTGAAGTAAAAATTTTTAACTTCGTAATGCAGTTGTGCACATATTTTGCTATTGAATCGAACGCTAACCAAGAACCTCCTATAACTTAATAGGGTACCCATTTTCAGTATTTTTTCTATACTATTTATTATTTTAAACATGTTAACTTGTATCAAAGGACCCTGTTTCATTATTCGTCTCTAAACTATTCCTGATTCTCAAAGATTGTTAACTTATGTCGAGGGACCCTTTTCCACTGTTTGTCTCCAAACTATTTTTATATTTAAACACATCAATTAAAGATACCCTTTTTCTATCTCTGTCTTTGAACTATTTTTTCCTATTGAGCTCGTTAACTTATATGAGTTGGTGGACAGTTAAGGTAAAGAGGAGGCGTATCTATGCTACCAGCAGCAACACCTACAAAGGTGTACCACTCTGACACCTCAGTACAAACTCTCTACCCGCAAGCTGCCGAGGTATATGTCGGTCGATCAGCCAGTCGGAGCCAGCAAGAAAGACATGAAGAGAGCTTGGCACAGAGCGTGCCGGAAAGAGAAGGGGGAAACTGAAACGGACAGAGGAGAGGAATAGAAAGGTGTAAGTTGCGAAAATAATGTTGGTAATTGAGACTTGAAACTAAGGTTTATAAAGGGGTGGCATGTTCTTGCGTAATCAACGCCCAGATCTCGTGAGCTGAATTTATGAAATGTTTCTCCATCTGTAAATAACATGTTTTTCCCAGAAAACAGCTCCTGCTCTCTGGTAAAATGGTCCTTTTTCAAAGTGTGTTACTGAATCAGCGTATTTAAAATATAACTATTTGTATATAAGGTACAAATATTTCCACTGAGTGCTATGATCACAGGTAAACTGCGTGAGTATTCTCCCATACTAATGCAGTTCGTCTCTTCAGTACAGAGGCGCAGCTGTACGAACCATTACAGTCGTGAGGGTCTCTATTAAAGCTATTGTCTGGGAACTGCTCCCACCAATTGAACAATCATAGCTCGATACGCAATGCCCATATTACTCGTTCGTTGTCGGTCACATTTGGTGCTAAAATTATTATCTGCTTCTAATTTGGGCATGGTACAGAATATACCATCCATTACATGATCTTCCATTTACATGTTGTTGAAGTCTTCTTTGTGTCAGCGGCACGTAGACCTACATACGATAATACTAGTGCAAGCCACTATTTAATTTCAGTATCATAGAAATGGATTGACAGTAGTAAGGAAACAATCCAGTTAACCTGGTATCCAAGCTAGCTGAATGAACTGTATCCGTGCTACTGACAACTACTTTATTTTCTAAACTAGTGTACCCGTGCCATTCAAAATGATGGCAGATCTAGTGCATAATAAACACTTAGAATACTGTATTTTTGAGCTGCAATAGAAGTAGCTATGGCCATTAGTGTCATATTCTAGATACAGAAATTCAGTATTACCGAAAGCAACTGCGAGCTTGTGTATGTGTATTGTAATATGCAATACCTCGTCGACGTCGATATCCACGATACGGACTCGAGTATATAAGGCTCTGGATCTCTCTAATTTTTTTGAAAGTGACTTATTATAGTGCACTAGTGACCACCAGTGATAATTTCTTCCTATCTATTCTTAAGAGCGTGACAGGACACATATAAATAAATAAATACATAAACACACGACGGTCATTCTTAGCATTAGATTGCTTCAAAAACATCTATTTAGAGTCACCCTGTTAGTGACAAGGATAATCTAGACTGTGAAATCGCATTTAAGAATAAGCTAGTTTAACTATTAGTTTTATCCTCCGCTTTACCTGAAGTGTTCAGAATACACGGCTTTAGAGCTCCCTGGGCATCTTTCCGTAACAACTGGAGACGAAATCAAGATACATAATTTGCCAATTTGTTCTATATTGGTTGATTGAACTAGAGCGTCTGTCAAGATATTTTTTAAGAACAGTTTGGACCGTGATATATATATATCCTGTGTTCTCAATTACAATCTTAAAAACGCTTCCCAGATTAATATTTTCTTTTGGAGTGTATGAAGAATTTGATTTCCCTTACCGACCTCGCCAAGACTTACTGAGGAACCGAACAAGCAAAATCTGAGCCAAGAAAACAAACTGCTTTACTACAGGGAAAGAATTTTCTAACATCGCTGCCGCCACCAAGACACATGACTAACAATTTACTGCCTGATACAGGATTGAGTTTTATATTGACTCATGCAAATATTATGCTATGCAATGGCTTCGATTTCGTTTTGTTGAGCAGCCAGATGCTTTCTGCTCTCTGGCAATTGACTCAGGAGAAAAGCATACTCCCACAAGTGTACATTGTAGAATTTTTGTTTCGTGGACTCAGAAAAAAATCAATATTTTATTATTGTGATCAGGTTTGCCGGTGAATTTTGTATAAATTCGTCACAACTTTTGTTTCACGAGCTGCTGTAGCTATAGTAACTATTCTCAAATGACCTGCGAACATAGACGATTGAAATCAAGGAAAATATTACATGTAATATCGAGTATTTGAAAGTTTTGCCATCTATGGTAACATTAATGGGAACAAACTTGACTCAACTGGACTCAAAATTAATATAAATGCAAGCATCATCTCTTCAGTACTTCATTTTTCTCTTCAATTAATTCCCAAGCCTAAAATTACACTTTTAGCTTCGATTCAAAGAAGTATTTCATCAAATTAGATGTTGTGCTAACGCTGCTCGGAGTGCAAGACCACAGGGTATTATCTACTAAGTCCATTTTACTCGTACGGGGTGCGGCAACATAACTTTCTTTTTTGAAACCACTTTGTTGCTTTTTTTCAAGTGTTGTACTCTTAATGATATTTTGAGTGACGTGACACTTCGGTTAAGGATGTTACTCACGTTAAATAATGCAGAAACGTTCGAAGATGGACAGCGATACTAGAACAACGATGTTGTTGTGCATGTAAACTGGTATTTTGTACGGTATGGTTAAGTTCAAGGGAATTACAATGAAGCAGAGTTCAAAATGAGTTTTCGTATTAATCATAGAATAACGATGGTTCACACTAGAGTTACTGATCTTTTGAACAGACCATCACTCATATTATTCGCTCAAGTTTTTGTTTAGGAGGATGGAAGAGAGATGGGCACGTTCTTTGTGTATGCATATTGGACAAGACGTTTACGAACGTGAAACATCAGGTATCAAATACAACGATACAAGTAAACTTGTGTCATATGTCAATCAACATGATTCTTTTGCTTTACTTGAACATATTATGAGTACTTTAATTCGCCAGTGTTTCTTTTTCTGCTGCTAGTATTGATTTTCAATAATGTTTTAGTATTCTGTGAACGTAAATGTTGACGATGCGAATGCCACGTTGAATAGAAACATCATCAACTTATTCAAAATCAAGATTTTTTGAGTGTTTTAGGTCGTACATCGCTGCAATTAGAGAGATTTAGAGAAGGTGGGCATCAAGTAGGAAAGAGATGCAAAGCATTGGGAGCGTTGGAAGAGACTGCTGAAGTGCAGAGACTTTGGTATGAGGGCGAAAAATGTTTGCAATGGAGAGCTGTTGTACCGACTATACTTTACTATACGAAGACTTTCTATGACTAAGGGTAAAAGAGAAATAAGGTTTGCACTTGTAAGGGATAATCTACTTGGAAAATGTAGTAGGATTGACATAGTTTGATGAAGAGAGAAATGATGTGATAGCACGGACAACAGGTGTTGTGAGTTATCAGACGTGATAGAACGTCAAATTGAGGTGGTGTGGGTACATAGTAGGAAAGGGTGGATAGCATCGAATCAATAATGAAACTGATGAAGTTGGAAGTGCGAAAAAGGTCTACTAGACGCAGAACGAGATATGGATGAAAAAAACGTGCATTATAGTAGAGATCACTAAATTCTACATTAGAGGGATCTGACAGTGTATTAAGTTTCTTGGTTACAGATAATTTCTTGCTTCTTGCTAGCTTCTTGGCCCCCCATCTAGTATTTCTTGACGAGAACTATGGTTAGCGGAGTGGAAACTGCCCTGTAAAGCTGCAAAGTTGAATCATCAACATCGAACGGGCCCGACAGAAATATTAGCTGATTCTCTGACTGGGACAGAACATTAAAACGTTTGCTGGTTCTGTGACTCATCTGCACTCAGTAACTTATTTTTAACTTCCCTTTTTGTCTTTTTAACCAAAATGGGAGCTGTCAGAGTACTATCATCATTTACTAACTGATCACTGATTCATTGCGTTTTCATACGTTTCCAGATCGCTGTCATTACTGTTGTTTCTTTAGTCATGTGTTGTTGGTGTTGAACACTTGTGGACTCTATGATTGGCTAGTGGAAGCGGTGGCGCAGGTGGTTGGGAACCACTTAATGCACAGACATGTGTTCAAACACGAGTTAACGAGCCAGGCGTCGCACGGGGGACATAATGACTTCGATATGCACAGCATCTTCATGGGCTCTTGTGCAGCACGAATCCAGTTTGCTCTGCACACATCATTGTATGCAGCACGAGTCCAGTTTGCTCTGCACACATCATTGTATGCAGCACGAGTCCAGTTTGCTCTGCACACATCATTGTATGCAGCACGAGTCCAGCTTGCTCTGCACACATCATTGTATGCAGCACGAGGGCAGTTTGCTGTGTACACATCATTATATGCAGCACATATTATTTTATGCAGTAGTGGGGAAATTAGAAAACTTGCATAATAATTTTAAACATCGGCAAAAAAAATTTCGAGTATCGGTACCTGCGTACAATTTTTTGAATTTTTATGTAAATGAACGTCGTATTCATGTGAACGAGGCAATTATAGATAAATGAGAGAATAGCGGGATAGTAGTTTTAGGAAAGAAAATGATGATGATAGTATTGTAATTATGATAAAATACCTTGACATTCTCCAATGAAGAGTCAGAGCGGTCAAGAAATTCTTGAAGCGCTGACTTCAGTCAAGAAACTTTGTCAATATTAAGTTAGATATAATAATTGGTAAAAATACTTTTCACATGATTAACCTTCTCCGTGAGATTAAAAAAATTACGTTAGCGTCGGTCATAGAAAAAATTTTAAATCTACTCTGCAGATTTGATTTCCTGACTGATTTGATAGACTCGAATCAGAAAAGTAAATTTGATCTACTCATGTAGGTGAGTTTTATCCTGCTATTCAGTTCGTTACATTCTACCGTTCTGCTGTCATTCGCTTGTGATTGAGCTTTTGTCGTACAGTGGGAGACTTATTCATCTGTAACTGATGTAAAATTATCTCTGAAAATGAAGGTTTGCGTAACGATATCATCATTTCTTTCCATTCTTTGAAAATCTTTGTTCCTGTTCAGCATTCTCTTTGTTTTAGTTGTAGTGCGTAGAGCGTTTTCACACTTCAACTGGAGGAAGTGATTATTCGTTTCTCCTTAATATTGCGGTTTCCAAAAATTAAGAAGAAAGTAATATTTCTTTACAGAGTGTCGATTTAGGATTGATATTTTTTGCTAGATCTGGAAGGGTTTTTATAGACTTCGTACTACGAGCAAGTTCTTGAACTATTTGTGATACAATCATATTTACAACATACACCGCCTTGTTTTCGCACGCTCTACTGAACAACCGTCTGGCCCAGTCGCTTTTCCAGACTTCATTTCTTTCTCTATATTCTGCTTTCACTCTCTTATTGACTCACTCATTTTACTTCATTCATTCTTCTGAGCAGCCAATATGCACTAACTCCGTCCCAGATTTTATTCCTTTTACTGCTACTTCATTGACATGCTCAGTTATCCCTACGTAAATCACTCTAATGTTGTGAGTCATTCATTTCCGGCGTTAACTCAGTTCCACTGTTACCATTACTGCTTCTCTATTGTCTCAAATTCAGCAACTCTACGAACCATTTAATCCCCCTCTTTCCGTCCCTTAGTTCTTTTCAAAAGTATCACTATACTCCCAGGTTGCACAGCTTCCAACTTTTTTGATATTTTTTTCACACTTTTTTCACCTGCATCTCGAACATCCTTCCATTCTTCTTAAAATTTTCTGAAACAAACGTCATCCTCTCCCCCAGTGTACCATCCTATGTGTTCCTTACGCAATTCCCTTTTCTTTTCAATACTTCAATTGATTCTTAGTATGTACATCCAATTTTTTACTTCATACGAAAAACTCATGCACAATAACTATTGCGAATGCTCTATAAAGAAGTGAGAAAATATGATTCGAACGTAAATTCAACGGAACCCAAGCATGTCTCCTTTTTTCTTACTTCCTCGAATAGGACTATAAACTAAGTAACTCCAAATTATTAATATTATGGTGAAAGGTATAAGTTAAATAACTTTAAACTGTAACTATTGTTTGGGAGAATTAAGAATTAGGTAACCTCAAATTATTAAAATTTAAAGGATTAATAGCCACTAAGTCTTGACTATTAATCCTTCATTATTTATAATTATGATCCTTAATTAATCGTTTAATAACTGTGAGTCATTAAAACGACTGCTTAAGTCAATAAGTCAACACCTGATAACTTGACGCATCGTTGTGAAAAATCAATGTATATTTCATGTCTACATTCGACTGACCTATTTCATGTGAAAAAGATAATATACTTGACACCAGTTAATATAACGATCAGCAGATGTTTGAACGTCTCTCTGTGTCAACACCTGCTTTTCGTAATTCTCTCTTCGCAGTACCTGATATTACATTCTCTCTTTCTCTTCGTGCCTTGCTTCATGTGACGCTCTCTTTGCAGTACCTCATGTTACCTCCTCTCTTTCTCTTCGTGCCTTGCTTCATGTGACCCTCTCTTTGCAATACCTCATGTTACCTTCTCTCTTTCTCTTCGTGCCTAGCTTCATGTGACGCTCTCTTTGCAGTACCTCATGTTACCTTCTCTTTTTCTCTTCGTGCCTTGCTTCATGTGACCCTCTCTTCGCAGTACCTCATGTTACCTTCTCTTTTTCTCTTCGTGCCCTGTTCCATGTTACCCTCTTGGATGTAACATCATTTTCATTCTCAACATGAAACTGCCGCCAGATACTACTCTGATCCAACCCGATGTTCCATTTTCAACAATCACAGCGCTTCTTTGATGCTACAACTCCTCTCTTTTTTTCTGTGGCTTTGTATTTGATTACTTATTTAATTATTGTCCTGCATTATATCCGTGACTACATTCGTAATAGAATTGTAACAGACGAAGTGATGATTTGTAACAAAAACTGTCAGAAAAACGTACTTTTCAAGACAACAATAACCATGCATCTTTCATACACACTCTTGCTTTTTAATAAAACCGTGCACAATTGCTTTACAGTTTATGTGTGAAGGAAATACTGTATGTTGTGCTAAAAGCGACGAGTTTAATAGTTCCACAGTGTTTAGGTCATGCCGGAATATATTGATTGTTAAAAGCTTATCTCACTCAATAAATATCCAGTTCTACACTACCAAACGTCGTGCGTTGGTTTGCAGAGGAGATGAAACGTTGGACTGACCTTGAATCCAACCTTAAAGGCAGCACTACCTAAATTAAGTGTTATTGGATAATGCATATCAGTCTCTGTCAGGCCCAAAACCGCGGCCTCGAGATCTATTTTTAGCCATGGCACACTTTACAGACCGTTTCTAAAAGACAGGTATTCAACCTGGAGGGAATTCCCTCTTGTAAGAAATTTCAGAGATTCAGAAGGATACGGTGAATTTCGAATTTGTATCGAAAATTGGAGATCCTTTAAAATGGAGACAAATTCATCAAGAATTATGTCAGGGATAAACTGTATAGGAATAGGTTAAAATAGCTTTCAGCTTCTGGGAAATGACGTTTATTATGGAGCTAAATATCAGAAATGTTTTCACTGAAATATATGTTTCAACCAAGGACTACTATAAACAGGACGTGCACCGCCATGTAGCTGAATGCTGGAGCGGAGGCCAGTTCACTGCGTTCAGTTATCCTCCATCTGTCATAGTGCGAACATTGTCGAAGTCTGTCGCTCGGTTTGAATCGGAGATTGTTGTTTGTTTCGAGGGACATTGCTGCATTTCTAAGTGGATACTGTTTGTTTACAAAGTTTATTGCTAATTATATGTATTAAAGATGCCGAACAAGTGAGGGGTTGTGAACTGTCGGGGTAATTACAATAAGGAGAACAGGCGCCGCACAGTATCTTCAATGTGCCTGTTTCATGTCTGCCATCTCCAAAACTCACACTTCGTCCGGCGAAAGCTGAAGACCAACAACTGAGGTATTTTCTTCAGAAGGATTAGATTACTTCATTTGATGCTTTCAAACCTGAACTTAACCTGCAGAAGCAGTACAAGAAATTCATTATTTCAAGATCGAAAGAAAGGCTTGTGTGTTTGTTCATGACCGACAACTTCAGTGAATGCAGCATTCACTGTTATATTTTAATTTCTTGCTCTCTTTCTCTGATATGTAACGCCCGTTCATATTAAACACGATATGTACAGATAACTGTAATACTGATTAAATTAAATCGATCATCAGCAAGCCATACCATACCGTCAACAAGTAATTAGAAAATACAATTTCAATTTAATAACAATCACAACTTTATGTTTCAAGTTTTCGCTCTCATGATTTTCCTTTTTCGGTCTTTCTCGGATGTTAAACTTCCAATTCAGTTAAATGTAATGAAGTCAAGTCTAAGCTATACCTAAAGAAAATATTTCACTTATCACCTAAAATGCGTATAATACCTACCACGTCAGAATTTATATGTATCACCAATGATTACCTCTTAAGTCATCATTGAAAAAGCGAAGTTTCATTTGTTTCCCCATGTATATTTAACCTTCATTGCGTGATGTGAATGTTTACGTATACCCGTAGGTACTGCTGTTCTATCATCTATGATACTATGCATAGAATACTTACCACTTAAGGATTTTATGATAAGGCATCTTGAAAAATCAATGCTGTTACATTTCTTATGTACCAACTTTATTGGAAATATATATTTTTGTTTTGTTTGTTTGTCTGTGATTGTCGAAAACAAGCCCACTTTGTGTTCCCCACTAACGCTCAGTGCGTTAAAGAACGGCTTTAGTACCACTGTTTAAGACACTTCATCCCAAAAATGGTTTTTGCTTCTATGTCTGTTTGTTTATATGCGTGAATGTTTGTATGTTTGGTTGTTTGCATTGGAAAAGGTTTAACTATACTCAATTTGTAAAGTCTAAAACTACAGCAACTCTGCTTTCTATAAAGTGGCCACTAAGCTCATACAATAATACATGTTAAGTCCGGTTAAAATTGGTATTTTAAAGCATTACAGTGCTTTAAACCATTTAAAATTCACTGTAAAACCTTATTATCCCTTCTATTGCTTGAAAGAAGTAATTTTTGATCAATTTGTCCGATAGAAAATGTTATGTTACTAAGAATGCAATGGCCTCCGCTACCGTAGTCAGCTACGCGGCGATGCACGTCCTGGTTATAGTAGTCCTTGGTTCCAACAAATTCGGTCTCGCGACTAAGAAAGTTAAACCACCGTACCACAGTGCAAAGTTTCATGCAACTGTAAATTTTCGTACGTAACACATCTTATTTCAGCTTAGAAGGTCTACTTGAGGACTCAGGTCTGTGGTAAGACTTGGTTCCTAAAACAAAAACACATTACTGAATATTTGTCATGGTTACGCAATTCGACATGTATAGTTTTTGATGTTCAGGTTTAGTTGTCATTTATTTCGATCGAAATCAAAATTAACATCGAACCAAAAACAGTACGGAACCCCTTTCTTGAATCCCCGCAGAACTGCATTCAGATCAAAAAATTTTGGAACCCATGCGTATTTATTTACTTTACTTTAGTTCCATGAGTTTTCCAATATTAATCTCTTTTTTATTATTAGTCAGTAAAATGCGAGAAACTTCACTGAAATATTTTAATTTCTATGAATCAGTTAGCCGATCATTTGATTGGGGTATAAAGCAAGTTTGTTTTCGTCTTGAAATGAATCTACAGCGTAAGTTTGTTGTGTTTTTCGGAACCAATTTGCAAAATTTCTGAAAATAAACATATTCTTCACAAGGCTTGAAATTTTTTATGGAGTTGACATACTCCCACCTTCCTAATTTCCAGTGAATATTCTGATGAAAATTTTATTATTGAGTGAAAAACTGAGTTAAACAAGTTATGCTGTGGCAGTCGTTTAGTATTTTATAGAATGTTGCAAAAATTATTTTCATGGCTAGATTGTGGCCGTCACCAACGTACTTGTATGAAGTCATTAATGAAACTTCCGAACGTTATTGTACTTTGTTGGCAAGCTATTTAATTTGTTACAGTCACTTGTTGGTTGTATGTTATCGATGTTTGCACTATGTAGAGAAGAACACCGATGAATAAAAGCGAACACACGAACATTAACATGTTAGGAAAGAGAGTGGTTTTTGCGTGGTAGTGAGGGGCCGTTTAACAGAAAATGAATTCCATATCAGCGTCCTCGATTTCTTCGAAAGAAAATTCAAGATTGTTAAAGATTTTTACGAAGATCAATTTCCTAATAATTAACGTTATGGAGATCAGTAGCACCTACCGCTACTGGCGTGTTCACAGAACGTAAAGTTAACTACACTTTGCTAATGAGGAATTACTAGTAGATATAGGCGCCCTACAAACTATGGACGAAATTTTTAGAAAATTGCATTGAGATTTCTCAGGTTCTTGCACTTCCTGCTATCAGTACCGAAACTATTTTCATAATTCCAACTTATACGCAAACTTTACGTTAAGATGCTGTTCGCTGGTATTTTTACTTCTCTATATAAAAGTTCCATCTACGTTAAAAGTTTTTCAGGTTCACAAGAGAATTTTTTCTCTCTTCATAAAGTCTTGAGAGTTTTGTTCTTTCCCTTCATAGTCTGTGGTTTATTGATGGCCCATCAACGTCATCAGCGCTCCAAACACAAAGAAAGAAAAGAGGATCATAGTTTTCAAGCGTTGCGGCGAAAAAAAATGAGTAAGATTATCAAATGCCAGAAATTTTACTTGAAGATTTCAGATTCTAAAGCGAGCAGGCAAGTTTTCCGGGCGATAATAAGATTTTTATTGAATTCATACAGCTGTCGTTGTGAATCAGTGGAAGCGTTGTTTTTGTGTTGTGTTTTCAGAGTATATTTTAATCTTTTAGGTAATTTCACCCATGGCTATTACTCATGATTGCTATATATATCGAGTCTAAAAGTTGTTTTAGTTTTAAGTTAGAGCTGCAATCGGACTAGTTGAAATGACCTTGGAAGACAAAATTTGAACAACTGTCATCAACTGATAAGGTCGCTTGCATGCGCTGCGTCAAACTTTAGTCCAGAAACAAATATTCAGCTGAAATATGAATATCTGCTATTTATTATTTTACTAATGTCCCTGTAGTCAAGTGGTTACCACATCGTGAATTCTTACTCTACTCCGAAGGACTGAAGTTGGAAATACTAACTTTAGCTGTCCAGTTATTGCATTCCTTGTGGATTTCCCATGGATTCTGTCACGTAGTCTTTCATGGAGTGTCTTATGGAGTCCCTCACGTTTCACTGTCTCTGGCAGCCCACCGCACACTGTCCCTTGCAGCCCACGCCACACTGTCTCTGGCATCCCACGCCACACTGTCCCTTGCAGCCCACCCCACACTGTCCCTTGCAGCCCACGCCACACTGTCTCTGGCAGCCCACGCCACACTGTCCCTTGCAGCCCACGCCACACTGTCCCTTGCAGCCCATACTACATTAAAGTTTTTAAAAAAATGAACACGAGGACGCGGGAATACAATCCAGCTACTTCACATCGTTGTTGTGTTACTCCCCAGTCACAATACAACAGTTGGAGGTCTTGGAAATTACAAAAGATTGTTAAGCGTCTTGCGTCTTTGTGGAGTCCACGTTGATAAACAAAGGTTTAATTACGCAAACTGTTCTTGTGTTGGCTGGTTTGAACGCCAATGTGTTTCATACACATAAATATGTGAAATGCAGAATAAAAATTTTACAGCTTAGGAATCCTGTGATACTTAGTGCATAATTTAAAAATAAACACGTGGTACTTTCATAATTTGTAATAGACGTTTTAAAAACATATAAGGAATTAAATATGAACTCTTCACCTTTGAATTTGACGATTATAATATTTTATAACGAAAAATAATAATTGCATCATTGTGATTTATGTTTTATTAACACGTTGCCTCCGATTGCCTGACAGGTGTAAAACTTCACTTTGTACACATAGTCACTAGAAGGAGCTGAAAAAATTACATAACCTAACCTAAGTGGTACACTTACGTACCACTTCGGAGTCAACGTGTTAATGCTTTCAATCTGCTGCTCACTACATCACTAGATATAAAAATCTACTTTTGATTCGATAGTTAACTAGCCGATAAATTAGATTTGCCAAAGTTAATTTATTAACGTTCATAATGGGCCCCCTAAGACCAACCCCTCAGATCAGGGTTGGAGGGGAGAAGCAGAGGAGGAGTTAAAGCAGTCACGCAACAGTTAAAATGAAGAGGCACTGAATAACACGTACTGCATCTCAAGCAGTCCACGCCTGTCTTCTCTTATTGGTGTGAAAACACGTAGAACTTAAGCGTCATTAATAGCAGCTTTTCTCCTTTGATCAATTACAGCTGAAATAATAGCTTACGAACAATAATCCAGGGTGTTCAAAATAAATATATTTAGTTCTTCTTAAGTATTCATGTCTCGTTAGGAGTGTTCTTAAAAGTAGAATTTTGCCGGAAATTGTGGAAACAATATTTACCGTGGAGGAGCGACAGCCGCCTGAGTATTTGTTTCAACCAATCAGGTATCACGACTGCAGCTCAGGGCTGTCTGAACTGAGGTAAAGCTATGAAGCTGAAAATGGAGAACTAGACTAGAATAGAATAAGGCATTAGAAAACGAGCCGTTTGGTTCATTTTTAGGTTGCTACCCAAGTCCCATGCCGTCTAAAGTAGAAACATCAATCACACACACACACCTCAATCACGTAAGCTCATTCAGTCGCGTACACGCACTTCACTCACGCTCAAGTATTTCAGTCACGCACATGTACCACAATCATACACTGGCTCCAGGAGTTAGAGGTATAAAATCAGTGCGTTTTGATACTTGGGTATTCCTAATCCAATATTTGTTCAGACGATTTTTGAATGTGTACACAGTTCCTGCATTGTAACAGGGACTTTCGTGCCGTGGCTCACAGAATGTGCAACATCATCTGTGGGGGCTCTTTCGCACCTGAATTTATCATCAATTACATGAGCTTTTAATTTAGAATATCTCCAGCTCAACTTTATTGGATATTTAACCTGCTGGATACTCTTGAACGAGACGGTGGGAACAGGAGAGTAATATCAATGTGTGTTCAAAATTCTGCTTCACGCCTGACATCAGGGAAGACTTCTGGTGGTCAGAAAACACCACAAAAGGCTTCTGGTGGTCGAAAAACACCATGAAAGGTTTCTGGTTGTCGGAAAACACCACAAAAGGCTTCTGGTGGCTGGAAAACACCACGAAACGCTTCTGGTTGTTGAAAAACAGCACGTAGGGCTTCTGGTGGTCAGAAAGCACCAGGAAAAATTTCTGGTCGTCAGAAAATACGAGGAAATATTTCTGGTTTTTCTGAAACACAAGGAAGACTTCTGGTCGTTGGAAAACACTGACGCTTTCACCAGCCCCCACACTTGGTCTCCCAACTCCGTACATTGTGCTACAATGAATTTAAGACACTAACTTCACGGTGTGGGATACAAAGTTTCAGTTGGAGGATGATGTCAGGGCTAGTACACAGACGTCTTACAAATAGGCTGCGAGCACTGCAGTAACAAGCAATTGAAGCCCGTTGTGATGGCAAAGGAAGGCTACTTTAAATTCACACGTCTCTGGCTTCTAGGAATTTCCAGGAGATTTGTTGTAAGCATTGGTCCAATATTGGCCTAGAAACTTCAATAAAATGGATGAACTGTTATTTATGTGTCACATGGACGTATTTGAATAAGCAGGCAAATATGAAATGCAGTTGCTAACAGCTAATTCTGGGAGCAAAATTTTTTTGAATTTCAAATCTAGTAAATCTATTAAAGCCCCTAAAAATTTGGCGGTTGGAGAATAAGGATTTAATTACATTTCGATTATTCTTAATTTATAAAGTTATACGTAAAATATACGACTCTAGTTATCATATAAGTTGTTACAAATTCAGTGCATCCAAAAGAACTAATAATTCTCCAATTCACCTGCTCTTATGTAAGCATCATTTGCACATGTATACCGGCAGGGGAAGTGCTCTGTATTTATTGTTTATGAACTTAATATTATTTTACTGAAGGCGTGTAAAGTTATGGATCTCGTTCATAAGATGTTGATGAGTAAGAAATATGGATAAAAATTATAACCACTGATGTTTAATGTATTTCCTTGCAACAGTACTCTCGCCTCAGTTTCTGTTGAGGTGTACCGTGTTTTCTCTATTTCTTGTGATAAATTGATTGTAATATATTCTATTTGTAGAACTTTACTGCACACTGCAGTATTGCTACTTTAGCATTGAAAGAAACGTATAAAAGTCATTTTCTTGACTCTGACACCTTGCATTGGCTGTTGATAAAACTGAACATCTTTCTGTGGCATGGCTCTATGGGCGGTCGTAGACGCAACTCAATGAAAACATGCCTTAGTCAACTCAAAATCATGAATTCTATTTTCTGACGGGAAAAATATGCAACTATACTACCACAATTATACTCGCCATATCTGGAGAAAGAAACACAAGCTTGTAAGAAATCAGACCCTGTTACCGCTAAGAAATTGATCACAGTCACACGACAAACAGTAGTTCCTGCTGCTTCAAGTTCATTTAATAATTCTGGTGATATCTTTTGAGATTTTTAAGCAATAATTTTGTCCAAATTTTGATTGGTCGAGCAAATATTTTCTTCATGGCCTTAGAACGCGGTCGGTTGATGGTAGAACAGTGTGTTTTTCCTTTTATTGTTATTGAAAAACTGTACTGATATACACTGTAAACTGATTTACAATTTCCCTAAAACTTTTACTACTGACATGGTCTTTGACTATTCGATTTCAAAATTTCGACTGAGCTTTTTGCATGATGTTTACTGGCTAACTGATGACTCATGGAGATCCAGTCGTTTCTGGTCACTAAGATCACCGTGACATTAAAGCTCAACGAGTGGACCGAACAGCTCGTTTCTATAGCATTATTCCATTCTATTCTCATGTTGATCAACTGCTGTTCTTCAAGATATAATCGAACAGCACATTGTGAATTCTGTAGCAGTGGTATCTAATAATAATGATAATAAGAAATAATTACGTTTTTGATACTATATAATTTGTCCCACACGTATAGGCTTAATTTTGTTTACTGCGTCTTGGTAATTTACCTCATACGTCCACGCACGTTAGAGGGATAGTCTCCTTTATTTAATTGATTTATCAGAAAAGTTCTGACTTCTATGAGATATACTCGTAATGGACCTGTTTCTAATTACGGTCCTTTCGGATGCCATTATTGAATTTCGGAATAATTAAATAATTACATGATAATAAGAAGCAGGACATGCTTTAAATCAATGGAGGACTATTTCATTAGATATATTCAGGAAATCGTTGCAAAGAAATAGGATTCGTAAAAATTATTTTTAGATATTGATTTAAATTTAATTACCAATTCAACTTGCAATGTCTGAGACGTAACGAAGTGGCTGCAACGAATGTAATTATTTGATTGAACATACATAACAGATAACATATCTAATTTATGAGGCAACTGTGTATAGATTCATTCGTGAAAGCCACTAGCTTGGACAAAATCAGTACACCTTTCTGACGTTACAACATCTTTCTAACGCTGTAACATTTTTCAAACGCGATGACATGTTTCTGACGCTATAAAAAATTTTAACGCTATAAAATTTTTCAAACGCTATGATATGTTTCTGACGCCATAACATTTTTCTTACGCTATGTCAATTTTCATGCCTCCAAGCATTTAAACAACACAGAATAGCATAGAAAATATTCGAATGGATATTTCAAGGGACAAGACTTAGTCGAAAAAGTATTCAACTTCCAGTAACGAAAAGTTGGTGTAAGGAACTCCATTATTTAGCGTGCTAAAAAACACTGCACAAGAATAATGTACATTAATGCTTCGGTAGCAGCACGCAAGAGAGTGGCCAATCTGCATACCATTGAGAAGTCATTTCGTTTATGAGATTCCAGAATGCGGTCATCAAAGTTTCTAACGCATGAATTGTAAATTTCAGCTTCATCAATATTAATGATTTCATGGCACGGAGCGTGAGTACAATATTTTCTAATTCATGGACATAGAAGAGAACTGATGAAATTCCTATGTCATTCGTTACGACCGGATCGTTCTGCAATTTCCACGTCAGATGTTCGCTATGTCGAACCGACATACTGCGATCTGCGATGCGCTCTCCTAAAGTTATGACAAGACTAGCTATTTATACCTCGATGTAAATGCTTGAATTCAGGGTAAAATTCCATTTTGGTTTAGATTCGCTTCTGGCTAGTCAAATACCGTGCTCTGTGGAGTATTTGAATGACCGGAAGCGGATCTGAAGAAAAAATAGAATTTTAAATGCCATGAGTTACTACTTTTAGCTTCTTTGTTTAGTACACCATATTACTGGAAAAATTTTTCCTTATTAACTTCTCACATGCATCTGCGAACTAACTGTCATTACATATTGAGCATAGATTTTAATTCCTTTATCTTCGTTATGGGCTAATTTATCTTATACAAAGCTTTTTAGATTCCAAATACTTCCAGATGCAGATCCTTGGACCATTATTGAGTCATGTTTAACTAGCAGTGGAGCTTCTTCTTTCATAATCATATTTTACCTAAACATGTAAGTGTGCAATATTTTCTAGAAGACAGCGTGGAATATTGCTGATATCGGTTATTATGTAGCTAAATATTGTTTGTCATGTTACGGTACTCCACATCTTGGTTTGCAACTTTTGAATTATTCAAAAATATTGTTTTTGCAGCTTCTATTAGGGTGTTTTTTTGATCACGAAAATACTTATAAAATAAATTGATCCATATGGCAAAAAATTAAGGTTCTATACGGGTTTCTTATCAGTACTTAATCTAATTAAACATTTACAAGTTGAATGCAATCTACGTCCATAGCTTTAGTTGTTTGTGTTGTGCATATATGTAATTTTTACACATTTTCCAGTGAGAGATTTGCCTGACAGTGATTTATCTTTGTTGAAGTATTCAAATGAGGACAGAATGAAGAATATAAATGAAACCTTTCAAGTCATTTTCAATATCACTTCATGTACGTACAATACTGCACTTATGATAATAAATTTTATATAGTAATTTCCAATACCACTTCATGTACGTACAATACTGGATTTACAGTAATAAAGTTTCTGTGTTGAATGAGCTGTTCTTTGTTAAGTGATGGTAAACAACTGCAGCAGTGATGGAAATGTTTGAAAAAGACACTGAACAACGAGTTACTGTAGTAGCAGTTCTAAAAATAAGTATTCTTCTTGTGTCCTGAATGATGATGATCTTATAATGAAACTCTTTTCTAAATTAAATATGATAACGACAAGTAGCGTAATTACGGGGAACATTTTGTGGAATTCTAATTGAAGGTCGTAAAAACAAGATGAGTTGAACAAAAGATTAGAGTTGTCAGAAGTTTGAGCCTGTACCAATTATCAGTTGAAAATAAATTACCCCATCTGAAACAAAGGAATTTTATGAAATATTTTCGGTACTTTTGTCCAAAGTTAAACAAAATTTTAGATGTTTGAGAATATTCTGTTTTAAAAAATAGAGTAGCCTTAAAATTCAATGTTTTTTATACATGGTGTGGGAAAATAATTGATGCACTCGTTCGATGAATAAAAACAAAATAGAATAATGTAATCTGGTGTGATGTGAAATTATAAAAAATTATTGAGCATTAGTAAGCACGCTGGTATGACAGCATATGATAAAATACCTCAATTGGAGAATTAAGGAATTAATTCATGAGTATCTGTACCATGAACGATAAAACACTCGAGTAGGTTAAATTATGTACGCGTACACGATTACTAAAGCATATTGATTTAACTTTTAAACTAGTTGAAAAAATCAAAATTTAAATCTAATATCTTAATTCACAGATCCTTTTGGTACAAAATAGCAAACTAATGAGAACTAATGAGGACTTCGTAAAGAATTTAGAATGAAATAAGGCAATTAAAACGAGCCGTTTGACAACTTCAATTTTAATGATTAGGAAAAATAGCTCAACATTTCTTTTAACGTGGGAGTGAAAATACATTTTTTTAGTCTGGAGAACGATGAACAGCACCACGTTTTTACAAGAATAATTTTTTCGGTTAAACATTATATATGCAGTGTACATTAGGTTAAACGTATATCCTCTCTCCAAAGCCTGATAATGTGTAAGGAATAAATGTTACGTGCATCTTTGCTGAAACTAAACTCATTTCGATCAGTCGAAATCTTTCGTCATGTTTTTTTTAGGAGCAGAAAGGGAAGGCCTGACTCATTGAAACTAACAAAGCTTTTCTTGTAATTGTGAGGCGTTTCAAATCGTACGCAAATCATTGGGCCAACCGAGCAGTGAGTTGAGCGCTCACACATCGAAAGCATCTTTCGGAGACCGAAATTTGCATTCTAGGCTATGCGCGTGATGCTGACTCATTTTTAATAAAACCAAGTTTGCTTCGAACACGAGTTAAACAAAGCTTTTCATGGATCTGTGAAGAATACTGCAACAACAACAAAAAATACTTCGAGTTTTTTGCATGAATAAATATAAGCAATGCATCACAGCACGATCAAAATGTCTATGCCCTACACTAATATTTGTTGATGCTAAGTGTTCGAATGCCAGTGTAAGATTCCTATAGCAAAATGAGGGTGGTTTTTGTTTCCAGTTGTGTTTTTATTTCCAAGCAACTAATTTTTAACTCTGAAATCTTTCTTCTGAGAAATTCTTTTTAAGAAATTACTTCTATCTTATTTCCTACGAAAAATATCATCTAATGATATTTGCCTCACATTCAATTTTTTACTCCAGCAGAAAATCATTCCCCCAATATCTTCCAGAAGAAATTCTTACAATTATGGAGCTCGTACGGTAAATTTCATCTGTGACTATTAATACATTCTAGGGGTTTAATCAGTGACACTGATTCAACAGGCGTATTCAGATAAACATGTGAGTTGTGTTTAGCGTGACGCAGGTTATGGTGCGATGCTGGTTTTTTGAAGTGATTCTGATGACACTGCAGCTTCGTAAAAGCTTCCATGTGAACCTGAGGAAATCCTTTATTCTGTGAGTGAGGCAAGACGGTGGATCTACGACATTTCTCTGGAAAAGTTTGCTTGCAAACATCTTTTGTAAAAATGGATTACTAAAAATTGCAGACTATGAACTTTTTCTTTCAAGGAAAATTAATAATGAAGATGCTGAAGAAAAACTTCTTCAAGCTCTCAAAATTTAAAAATTTCAAGCACTCGATGCATTTTGCAAAATATAGCTGTAAATTACAAAATTAGAAATAAACTTTTACCAACAGTAAGTTGTAGAAACTATTTTGTATGTTAGCAAAAATAGTGAGGTGAAATAATGAACGTATGAGAAATATAAGGAAAATTGATCAGGTCACTCTTTTTAGAGAACTCATCAAAGTACTCTGGCACGCCTATATTTTATTGACGCAAACTTTCATATTGTTAATGTATAATGTGCGCCAAGATTGGTCGTTTCAGAGTTTAAAAATTGAATTCCTAGCTAATATAATTTTGGTTGCAGAAGTTGTTTTTATGCTGTTTTAAAACACTGGAATACGAATATGAGAAACGTGATAACTCGATCGGTTCTATGACTTCGACCTGAGTGCATTGCAATCCTCATGTTAAGTGCTTGGTGAATACGGTGGCGGTAAAATGATAAGACACATCTGTAGGTTAGATGAATATATAGTTGCAAGGTTGATGTACACTCATTTGTGTTAGATGAATATATAGTTGCAAGGTCGATGTACAGTCATTCGTGTTAGATGAATGTATAGTTTCAAGGTTGATGTACAGTCATTCGTGTTTGGAAACCACTTGAATCCACGACATTGCCACCGCCAAAAGTTTTGTGACGACAGCGTGATTGTTTTGGGATCTTTACCATAGGAAGGTTTTTCACATACACCGTGTAACTGAAAGTTTATTGAATTGCGAAATGTAATGCCAAATAAATAATTATATATTAATAATAACAACAATAACAATATTGAGGTCTGTTGTCCGATGTGGTAATCTCTTAACATAAGGAACCTTAAAAACAAAAACAATAGGAATAAGTAGTATGAATTGATTGACCATAATGTTTAATTAACTGCAGATTCAGAGAGAATAAACGCAGGATACTGACATCAAACACGCGGCCCAAGCAACTGCATCTTGGCTTCAAAAGTGGTTCCATAAACAGTAAAGAGTTGTTAGATGTACCTACAGATAACAGTAACGAGTTGTCAGATGTATCAACATATAACAAAAACGAGTTGTTAGATGTACCAACAGATAACAATAACGAACTGTCAGATGTAGCAGCAGATGTGACTCCTATTAAAAAATTGTCACGGGAACGGAACTTGAATATTCAAACGTGGGACCTTATAAGTTGAAAATAGTGTCAAGATGAGTTGAATAGGAAACTTTTATACGTCTTCAATAATCTTCTTTATTCATCATGGATAGATGCTGTTATTGTGAACGAGATCCGTATTACTAAAATTTTAGGATGACAGCTCGTCGGCCTGACGAATACTTTGTACATCGCACTTGTTATAATTTTTTGTGTAGAATGTGCATAATTTTTTTTCTTATGCGTAAGATGATTTTTTTGGTAAATCTACGACTATCAGTTGCCCCTACCCCGTTCAATTTTGATTTTGACAATGGTTTACTATTGTTAATGGAATGCTTAGTCGTGCATTAGGCTTTTATTGTATTTACGAGTAGTATATGAATATGCCATTAAAGACCAAGTATTAACCGCCGTCGTAAATAATAGCTTTCTTATGCAACAGCTAAGGTTAGCTGTGATCGCACATTAACCATCAATGTGCAAGATCGTTATGTGATATATCTCAACGACCTGATTTTTTTTTCCAGGGACTATCGTTTGGAGCGGTTTAGTCCCATCTGCAGGAATTGCAACCTCACAAATGGATGGAAATTAGACACCCAGTGCAAACGAATGTGTTTTCGAATAAGCCAATCTATTCCTGGAATTAGAAGCTGTCCTGCTCTGATGTAGCTGGGTGTGGAGTTCATCTCATGAAAGTCAATGAAAATGATAGCTTCAACAGCATTATTGTGGCATCAAAGATAACCATTTTCATTCTGTCAGACACGTGATCCACAAAACAAATGTTCATGAAAGGGATAGCTGGTGTCGCTGTAAACCTGTTTTAGAAAAATCTCTCATCCCATCCACCAAAACTGAAGTGTCCGTAAAGATCATTCTATTTTGTATGCATTCTACATAAGAAAGTGCCAGCAATAAATGTGAGTGTTTCCGAACAATATTCGAAAATGAGTATAGTGAAATGTTAGCTTTTTGACTCTAAGGATTTTTAACTAAGATGAACTGTCATTTGGAGTTTTATTTTTTTAAATGTAAACGATAAATAAAGAAACGAAAAATGAACTCTCGTTCTTTTTTGAAACTTTGAGAGAGAAGGAGTGCTTAAGTAAGGTAAATAACTATTATTAATGAAATAATTAATTAAGTGGCAGTTTATTTGGCACTGAAATCGCCGAATACCTCCCTCCGGGTCCAGAACTTGTTTTCATATTAGAAACGAGTGTGCCATGTTTTTTCTTCAGCTCTTTATTGTGTTTAAAAATGGAACCAACTGCTTTAAATTAATCGATACCTATAATCCTAAAGCAAACGGTAATTTTTCGCTAGCGATAACGATAATTTTTTTTCACTCCTGGAATAGCGAATACATAAAATTGGATTGATGCAAAATGGTGTTTGAGTTTAAGCACTGAAATTCTCACTCCCTGTGAAAAACTAGCTGACGAAACTTCAACCACCATAAGCATGTGAGGGAAATGTCTTCTGCAGAAACTCCCACGCACTCCAACGAAGACTACACTCTCGCTGTCCTCAACATCACGTACAGATCCCTCATCGGAGATCCAACTTCTCACGAACAAAATAGCGACCCCTCCATTCTTTTCGATTCCGAAGACCCATCACAGAACCTCATTGCTGCAAGTGACGTAGAAATCTTCCTTAATGCATCTAACACAAGCGATTTCAACTTTACTAATACTGTAGATGGAAATCTTTCAAAAAAATTGTCTAATTTCACCGAAGAAATATGGCTGCACGCAAGTTGGTGGGGGCTGGCAGCCATTTTGGTGCTCCTTCTGACCGCCTTGGGGAACCTCTTCGTTATTTTGGCGATCTCGTGGGAGAGGAGGCTACAAAATATGACCAACTACTTCCTCATGTCGCTGGCAGTCACGGACCTCATGGTGGCATTACTGGTCATGCCATTCGCCATCGTCGAGCTCACCATCGGTGAGTACTGACCTCCATTGTCAATATTTTAATTATCTTATGACTAAGCGTACTAATGGTTATAATTTTACTCATTATATGTACAATGAAAATCAAATTTTGAATAATAGCTCCTGTTCAGCAAGTTTTGACAATTAGCTGCTCACTGTGTTGGACAACATTTTCACCCACATTGTTTAACCATCCGAGGCATGCACACTCTTAAAATTGCTAAGTAATTAATACAACCTTTACTGAACCTTTGCTGAGGAATCAAAGTTCGATTCCTTTGAGACTTATTGAATTCTATTTTAGCCCTTTGACGCACTTTTAACTTCTCCTTCCTTTATTATTTTATAATTTGGGTTTGCAGCTGAGAATAAAGCAGAAGTTTGGACACGCTAATTGTAGTTTCATTCTCAGTTCTCCTTGTTGCTCGATGACGACAAATTATTACCAGAGTATGGTTTCAAATTTCGAGCGTTCTGTATCTACAATATATCTTAAAATTATTCGGTTATTTGAGTGGAAAATTTTCACATTCACTTGGAATTCTATAGTGGAAAATTTTCACATTTTCACATTTCACAAATTTTCACATTCA
>VCRD01000239.1:270227-327570 GCA_006783055.1 Trinorchestia longiramus
TTCGGTTTTAGTTTGTTGAAAACTAAATGAAATTGCATTTTCCTGTTAGTAATTATGGAACATTTACATATCGTTAGAAAAAAATCGAGCTTTTCAAAAAATTAACGATTTGTGTAGCTTCCAAGCAGACATTCTACCTTATCAACTTTAGAAGCGTATAAAAATCAGGAAATAGAAACTAATCTCTACAGCATGTATCATAAGGAAGGGGTTATTTATTCAACAGTGAATATTACGACTAAAAATATCGGTTTAAACTTACATGCACTGGAAGTCGAGCTCGGCTCAAGATCGAGTTCATGAAACTTGACCCTGGACTGGAGGATAATCTTCCGTGTCTGCAGACTCTTTAATATAGTATGTAACAAACTATACATGAACAAAATACACTGAATAGACATAATCTTATAGACACTTTAACTCACCATACTTTGGCAACAGTGTACTTAACACGTTGCCTCTGATTGCCTGATTGGTGTAAATGTTCACTTTGTACGCATAGTCACTAGAAGGATCTGAAAAAATTATAGAACCTAACCTAAGTGGTCCACATACGTATCACTTCGTAGTTAACGTGTTAATATACTTAGTAACTTTGCAGAAATAAAAGTGAGCTTCTAGATACTAGGCGTCTCTCATTTCAAGAAATTTTCATATTCTAAATTTAAAATAAAGTACATGGTGCGGTAAATAAATAACATAATATTTTAAGTCTCAAAACAATGTTTTTATTAAAAGAAAAGTTTTTTTTTGAAAAAACTATATGATCGTCTTTGTAGACTTTCTTGCCATTTCTTATTCGATGAAACGCCCTTGCCTCGATAACAGCCTCGATACGCCCTCGGAAACTATTCAGTTCTTCTTGACTACCTCTCTTGAAAGATTGGCGAAAATCATTTTGATACGCTCAATTAATTCATTCTGGGTTGTGCTTGGGGTTTTGTTGGTATTCCATTCGACTGTGCCCAGTACAAAAAGTAAATTGGATTGAGGTCGGGGGAGTTGTGAGGCCAGACATCAGACCTTCCCTGTGAACGCTGCATCCCTCGTGCAGTTAGACCTCTTTCAATGGTCCTGCCTGGCAGCTGTTGCTTCAAAGTTGTAGTTGGAAGCAATTAACTCGCGTTAAACCTTCTTGACAAAATTGTCGTCCACTTTAAACCACTTTGTAATGTCGGAACTATGGTGTTCAGCGTGAATTGACATCACTACTGCTTGACTTTTCCATAGATCTGGGAATTAATCTTCATTGCTGATACCATGACTGTACTTGCCGACAGTACAGACACTACCAATGGCCTGGTTCAATTTTACTCATTGGAGAATGATAACCTGGCCACACGACGTTCCAAATTAAACCGATTACTTATCTGCAGGACCTTGCATGTATATTTAACACTGATGTCCTCAATCGAGATTGACTGACCACCTATGTCAGTCGAGGTCAACAAACGATGAATATTTTCTCATGTTTAAATAAACATAACCAGTTGATAAAAGACATTAAAATGGTACTGGTGCATTTTTTGATGCTGGCAAATTTTAATATGAAACAAAATGGTTTCAAATTCTTGTAACCCCACAGGCCTACGAGATATTTTATGCTGAAAGCTACTCTGTACGCCACGATTCAGCGCTACTATTGAAAACAATTCCAGTAGCTGGAATAATTAGAAGAAATTGACAGCTGACGCCTCACTGCTACACTAAAAGCCATAAAACTATAGAGATATAACATTAAACGCAAGAAATGGAGGCTATTGCATAGCGTACTGCTCTCAGACGAAATGTTGAGCTTATGAGTTCATGAACATAATAGAAACTATTCATAGGTATGACAATTTTGTTTGGGGGCTGCAAATTCACACATTTCAATCGATACGCTTAATTTTATTTTTATTGCTATATATCCCCGTAGAACGAATTTATCAATTGTGCGAGTGACTTACGGTCCCGTGTGATTCACGTGCATTCATTTTCTTCACTGTGTTTCTCTTTGAATAATTGATAACCAGTAGCATTATTTTTGAAGATCAGTCAGATTATTTGTCAAGCCAAGCGATTGTGGACGCAGCCATTAGCCCAGCAGGTTTCAGTATGCAGCAAGCGCTGTATGCTGCTGCAGTTTCTGATTGTTTGTGACTGTAGACATAGAAAAATGTTGTAAAGTGACTGCAAAGAAGATGTTTTTTATATGATGCTCATAAGAGTTGTCGCACGAACATCATTCGATACTCACGATGTGTTTTCATTCACATGAGCAACTACAAGAAGGATTTGAGAGCACTGGTGCTCATGAGGGGAATAATTATTCATCATCCTTGCTTTATAGGTGGTAATCCAATCCAGCAGCGCCGAACGAACATTCCAAGTGTTCTCAATTCGGTAGTGGCTGCCTAAACAATCTAATAATACTGGCCCAAATAGCAATGAAGGGCAGGGTTCGACACACTCAGCTTTGCGGTCACCATGTCGGGCGAGTAAAGGATATAATATAACCTAATATAAGATTATATAATATAATGTAGTGTAATATAATATATTACAATCCAATATAAATTAATATGACAGCGTTTGTTTTGGTGCTTAAGGAGTACGTTAGCGCTGCCTCTACCGCGTAGGAGGAGAATCTTGAACATAAAACCTTGCCAAAGTGGAAGACAAGAAGGCTGGAAAATAGAAAAATTATTATGGGATTAACATTATCCAGACGGAAAATAGGCATTGAAAGATCACCGATAATAACTCCATGAAATAACACACGATAAACTCAGTTAACTAACCTGAAGAATTTTTAATTAATTTTCCCATACGCTGGATAATATGATTCAAACATAACTCAAGTTATGCCGATCTAACTCCAACTGGCATAAGTTAAGCTTTCTTAACTTCTATAATAGTAGAAAAAAAAATTACTATTTAACATTCTATTCACATCCAACGACGTGATTTTTTTCTCATGGTGCTTAAAATGTGTGGACGATGCACGCATGTGAATAAATATTTTGCTTAAATTTCAAGACACCTCATGTGTGACAAAAAAATGTATCAATAATAATTGATAAAATATGTTTCTTACTATATTTGCTCATTTTTTCTTGCTACATAAATCACAGTTGTTGTTAATTTTTGGTATATCGAGTAGTAATGATGGTAATAATAAAACTTATGCAAGTACTAATAACAATAATAGTCATAATTATTACAGCAAAATGTTTGCTGTCCTTATTCCTATGCTGTATATTCCTTAAAACATAGAATGTAATTTGCATTTAAATTTTCCCTTTGCCTATTGTGGAAAAATATTTATATGTGCTTTTTTAGTTTTATAAATAGTTTGGTAACATAAAACCCACGTAAAAAAGATAGACAAGTTTGGTTGTTTTTTATTAGCAGTACGAAAAGTTTCAAGTCCAGTAAATCCGAGTACATGGAGGCAATAACAAGAAACTACGATCAAAGGTTCCTCTTTCAACTAGAAGTTAAATAAATATATTTAAAAAATAAATAAAAATCATGCTATTACGTCATACAGAAACTGTAAAAAATTCTTCAGATTTGGAAAAAGTAACTTGAGACTGCACATTCCTTTCATCCTTTTCCAGGCTGTTTTCTGCCCTATTTCGTTTTTTAATCCGCAAATGTATCATATGCAGTAAAGTGTATTTTATTATTGTCGCTAATCACTGGAAATTCTCAACTTACACTTGTCAGTATTCCACTGTGCACTGCAACACAAGATAGATATGAATAATGTAAGTCTATGAGACATTCGGAATTGTGTATTTATCGCAAACAGTTATGGTCGATCAGGTGGAATGGATGTGTACCCTTGTCTGACTTCCTCCAACATTGTTCAGCTAATTTATTGCCTCGTATTGATGTTCTTATAAGGAAGACGTGTCTCGATAATGCTGTCAAATGAATTATGTAGCTCTTCTTTCATGTTCAGAATAAATGAGTTTATTCGAAGAACCCTAAACTTAAATGACATTTTATACCTTCAATCTTTTGAACACGTATTCATTGTACAAACGTGTATCCTTTATGCCTATATTTGTGCAGATTTTTCATTTCTTTTAACTATTCATTATGTTATTTAGCCTATCTGCAGGAATGTAAACAACTTCATAGTCATTTTAATCTTTCTGTTAAGACCTAAACAAACTACATTTAATCCCATGAACGAAATCCTATAGAATAAGTTTGTTGAACAATGATTCCGAATCGAAAAACATTCTGCCTAAAATTGTTTAACATCTACCTAGGGCTATAACCATTTCGTGTCAAATTAATCAGTTTATTCTCTAACTGAATATCAGACTATCCTGCAATTCGATGCGCTCATACATTAACTCAATGTACCGTGCACAGCTGTAAACCGGCAAAAAAATTCGGTCTGCATTCCATGGAACTCGAGCGATGACTTCAGTTTAAAGTTGCGGCTGCAAAAGCGACTTCGATCGCCAGCAACGTCTGGCACCGCCGAGCCTACAAAACTTACCAACAGCATGGACAGCGTATTAATTAATGAACAAACATCAAAAATAACAATAGACAGGCCCCGACGTGAATCAATTGCGCTCTCTACTAGAATGATAATAGATTTGTTTGTTATTCTTTTATCCATTAGGTGATTCTACACGTCTTGACTCACCTGTTTAGTTCAGGAAGGTATGCGCTGGCGAGAAAAAACACTTACCACTTATTGAACACTGAATTCAAAAACTTTTATAACTGATACGAGAATATAACAATTCAATTCGCGTTTTAAACTCTATTTTTGCTCTTCTCGTCTACTTCAGTTGTTGTTCAGGGATGGACAAACTCATGAAATATTATTTTGAATTAATAAGTGTCGCATAAAAATTACGCCCGAAACCTTAATTTATTCCGCAAAAAAATATTTAAATGATTCAACTTCAGCATGTTGATTATAGTATAAATATTAGATCTATTGCAGTTCTCATACTTCAAGATGATCTCCTCTTGCGTTGATCACAGCTACCAAGCAAATGGGTTCTAAGCAAAGCTTCACTACGTCTTCATTATGAGAGGTTCACTACGTCTGTGTTATGAGAGGTTAATGATATGAGAAGGGCTTCCTTCAGAGCTGCTACAGCTCAATAGGATTTAGTCAAGCCGTCACACTCTAAGGTAGATGAGACCGAGAAATTCATAAGGTTGATGTCTGGGTTTGAAAAACTCGATATTTTTTCTTCCAAAACTCTTGATCGTCTCTACTCTACTTGTATGTTAAATTGTATTTGTGGGTGGGAGTATCATCTTGATTTAATACGACGTTACTGCTAAAGGTTTTTGTGATTCAGGAATAAACTCCCTTCCCAAAATTTCAACTTCAATTTGACATTTTTTCACTCTTTAGACGGAGATTGAACACTTGGATCCATATGACGCGACTGGAGCTTAGAGAATAAATGTGCATGCCTTTAGGAAAAATACTCTAGCAGCGCGTGAAAACTAATAATCAATCAATTTGTTTATCAGTATTGGCTTACACGATATGGAAACTCTCTTATCAGTCAGTTGAGAGCTCTGTTAACAGCGTGCTTGTTACCCGTCAACGTTTCTATTCCTTTAAAATTTTCAATTATTTTTTTTAAATTACCTGAAGGTAATTATCTAGATTATTTTTTGCAGGCTATAATATTCCTCCCAGCTTCTGAATTCACATGGAATAAAGATTTTAAAATTTTAAGTTTCTCTGCAAGTTTCCTCTTATTCCTGCTGGGATTTTTCTCCGCTAGCTTCATTACAACTCTAATAGCTCGTCTGTTACGTGTAGACGTGAATTTGCCCAAAATTGCTGAGCTTTATGCTGTAGAAAATTCAGTGCATCGGTTCCAGACCCTGAGAGCTGTTTATTACAATTATTTTATATGTTTTAATATCACCATAAAATGCACCAGTTGATTTCAGATCAACAAATCCGAGACGTTTAATTTTTAATATAATTGCTATTGATAAATTTATTGCTTAAGAACGAAGAATGAACACATGCGCATATTGAATATGACCAGCTTTGTATAAACTTTAACACTTCTTACTCGCATCAGTAGCTATCAGAATTGCTTTCCGAAAAGAACTAAAATGCGATAAGAACCGTGTGATATGCAAAACGATTCTTGCTGATGCTCAAAACTACAAGAATCTAATACCATTCCAAACTCGTTTTCTCAATAACTCAAACCTTTTCGTCTAAACTCGTTCGTAAACCTCCGGATGACGGAAGTTGGCGAAGAATTTAAGCTCTGCTTGTTATACCGACGGAAAATAGTCCAATAAAATCAAGATATTTTAACTTTGACGACTCGTCCACGATAGGACAACTCTTTCTGCCAGACTTTGAAGATATTCGTGTTGTTTTGGTTGAGGCTCTCGCAGCATGAAGTGTATTCACCTACGAGTGGAAGGCACTCAGAATTTGCGCGTTATATCTCAGAGTACGTCGTCTGCTTCCCGCTCTATTCTGTGTACGTAATAAAAGCCGTGGTGTATTCATTTTTTGGATAAATGTTTTTCTTATCTCCATCAATGCTAATTAAGATAGGGAAAATTAATTTCAAAAAAGTCATTACTAAGGCGCTGAATTTTTCAGTGGAATGAATAAACATGTACTCGTATATTGGGCATTATATCGGTGATACAAAAGAAGCAGGATTAATATAAGATACGTGATTTTCTTTGTTATTGACCTTCCTCCGCTTCAATATGGAAACTCCTGAAAAGCCGCGTTGACAAGCAAATGAGAGAAAGTAAAATGTACGTGAATATTTTCAAGTACGTGTGTACTGTATGAATGAAGGGCATCCATCTCATAATGAGTGTCTTCGTTTATCGCGGCTGGTGTGTGCGCCGGTGACTGAAGGAACCAATTCGGGAACCTCACCGTGATTCACTGTCTGGGCATTCATGTCCAGGTGCAGGGGGAATATCCAGTCTCTGGCTCTCGTGTGTCGTCGCTGGCAGCCCTCGTTACGTGAGTGTGTTCTCTCGATTTCAAAATGGTACGCTCTTGTGTGGCAGGTGGAGCGTCATGCTTCGCGATCTGCTGCGAACGGTTCAAGAGAGGGGGGTTCAATGCTAAAAATCTTGAGACTTCTTCAGGGTGTTTTTTACCTTTTCTTTGGTGCACCAACATCACAACCGCTTGGTGACAGCTGGCCATACATTATTCGTTTTGAATAACGCGAGTCAGACATCCTTATAACATGCCCCGTACAGAGGAGCTGCGAGCGCAACGGCAGACTTTCGATGCTGATCAGGTCTGCGCTGTCGAGTGGATCAGTATGCGGCAATCTGTCTTGCTAGGACAGTCTAACAATGTTATGAACGCACCTGATTTGAAAGCGTTCAAGCACTTTCACATACTTATGGTACACAGTCCATGACTCACAACCATATAGTAGTGAGGTCAAGCAGACAGCTCGATACACAACCGACTTTATTTGAATATGAAGGTCGTGGTTGGAAATTACCTTATGACGTATCATGGCAAAGGCAACAGAAGCACAATCAACCTTGTGATTAAGCTCCACATCGGGAAAGTAGTCCCTGGAAAGAAACTGAGGAAAGATTTGAAATGAGCAACATCCATCACCTCACTCTCATTCCCCTCATGGTAGACACGACAGTATGAAATGAGTGTACGAGTAAGCATGCAAATGGGTGTTGACAATACGCAAATACTGTTGCTCTTACCATCATTATTGCTCCACAGACCTGGTGTTGGATTCACTAATTAAGTGTCCACAATCAATTTCGGCTGGCAACGGTGCGCTTGAACGAACCATAGCACTAGATGATGGTCTTTTGCTTCTCGCTTGTCAATTTCCATCTTGTTGTTGACCTTCCCAAGGCCTATATAAAAGGTTGGGTTACTGCAGCTCGCCAGTAAAATGATTGCCTACTTAAATGTATTTATTGATGAAATTTCGATCATATTTCTGTTAATTTCCAGAAATAATACCTAATTATGCACATGGCTTTTGCCTGCAAGCAATACAGTACTAAATTATTTTCCTACAACATCTTGTTAATTTTACTTGATTAATATTGTCTTTATTCTATTAGAAGTTGAATCCATTGTTTTGAGTGTTGTTTGTTGGCACATAGTTACGGTGGCAACAATTTTTGCCGCCATAGCACACTTCATGGAAGATTTCTTGAATGATACAAACGATTTTTTACTGACACCAGATGTGGAACTTTGGGCCCGCGAACAATCTACGCGGATCTTTTTTCTGGCTATGGAGCGTTTTTTTTCTTTAACTTTCATTCGTTTAACAATATAACTTTTAAAAATATATTACTTATAATTAGAGAGTTAAGAGTCCAATAAGCGGAAATTTGGTTCGTATTACACGAGTAAGTTTTTATAAAACTTATATAAGAATAACCTAGCGTATCTCTCAAAGGTTCAAAACACGGTTAGAGAGAAAAACAGGATCTTTGTACGGTCTTGAAACACCACGTAAAGAGAAACCTCTATGCAGAGAATATCATTCTTTTTCTTGTGCAAATATTGAGATGAAAAACGAATGAAAACTATTCTCATGAAAAATCGTAAGAATTATTTGTCTTGGTTCAGATAACCTCCGGAAATGAGGTATGGGTAGAAGTAACCCTGAGCATGAGTTGTCAGTTAGCGCGGGTTCTCACTTAGCGCGGGTTCTCACTTAGCGCGGGTTGTCACTTAGCGCGGTGTGTCACTTAGCGCGGTGTGTCACTTAGCGCGGGATGTCACTTAGCGCGGGTTGTCGCTTAGCGCGGATTGTCACTTAGTGCAGGTTAATTTTTCAATTTCCATATTCATTTAATATTTTCATTCATGTATTCTGGATCAGCTTACTAGTGAAATTGAACAAAATCTATTTATTTATAGTAATGAATCTTTTCCCTGCTTATTCATATAATTCAACAAAATCAAATTATGGTACATCCGTTAATTCTACTTCAATGAAAAAATAAAAATAGAGCCAAAACTAATTACACTCCTTTGGAAGAAAACCAAATCTAAAATTATAGATGAATTGGTTATTCTCGGCCCTACATGCATCATTCTGCTTTATAACGAGTTTTGAGGACTGAAAGTCCCTTTGTGCAATTTGTTTTACTATTTTTGTCATTTGTATTTTCCCCAGACACTGTTCGGCTTGTATGATAAAATAAAGTCACAATAAGTACGAGACCATGGCAGGAACAGACATGATTTATTTACGTATATCTGACTGAATATTTGAATAATTATCTGTGTGTGTTGATTTAAAAATTTTAGAAACAGCTCTACAAAACAACTTGGGAATTTCAAAATATTCTCAAGCTCTAAGTGAAAAAAGAACAAACACGTACGCTCAGACTTGAATTAGATTAAAAACATTTAAAATTAAAGTTCCGTGACTTTGGTAACAAATTAAAGTAGTGTTTGCTTCAGGGAAGTGAGAGCAGATCATGGACACAAAAACACGGCAAAAAATGTTGAGTGTCTCTAGCTGATAATTCTGTAAAATATCTTATACAAAGAACTTCAGTATCTGTGTGTTTTTAAGAAATAAACCCGATATAAAGTCATTTTTACCTAAAAAGATTTCACGTAATCAAAGTAGAGTACAGAATATAGTTCTTTTAATCTCATTAAGCAAAGTCACTTGTCAGCGTGACAGACTGGGGAAGATAGTCGATGCTTTCTCTCAAGCAAGATTGCTCTCCATAAGTAGAATTTAAAGTAAAGTGAACATATCTATCACTGATACCCTTAGTCGAGATTGACTGACCGCCTGTTAGTCAAGGTTAATAGACGACGAATATTCTTCAACGGTTAGGTAAATGTGAGTACTTCGTAAACGACATTAAAATGACTCTGATGCATTTTCTGGTGCTTACAAATGTGAAATTCTGTGAAATCTGACAAATGAAATTTACTGGTGAAGATTATTTATCCTTGAAGACATTGCATTACGTTTGTACGAGTAATATTTGTTTTTGTTGTCGTATTTTACTCTATGCTGATAGAAAAAAAATACTTGCTGTCGTACGGTCGAAGTACAGCAATAAATGCACCATGAAAAAAATTATGCAGAGAATAGAAAGTGAAGTTCACAGTTTTAGAGCAGTGTGGCATTATCGTAGGGTGAATTATTGGTGAATGTTTAGTCCTGAAAATAAACAGCTCAATCTGTAAGCTAGATGCCCTCTCATATTTTTGAGCGATGACTCCTTTTTACGTAAATAGAATTCATCTCCCCTTAATTACATGTGATCATAATTGCAGCTATGTATGTGAGTGTGTGCATTCTGTGTAACGATGCTTCTATGTACTATTCTAGGTGCAAATTTCTATGCTATCATGTCATATTAGTGATAATGAAGGTAGGTGGCGGCAGATATTGCGCAACACCTTAAGTGAGGTTCGTACTTTAATCCACGTAAGATAAATATTTGCATAATTTCCTCCCTAGCATTCCATGTAAAACTGTCTTAATGCAAGCATGATCTTAACCTGATACCAATGTTTTACGGTAACTGCAGCTAGCTGAGAGTTGTGTTCAACAATGTTGGCTTCACACTGCATGAGAAAATGAGGCTGAAGCTAATTTTGTTTTAATTGTTATTAGTGTGCCAACGAATTTTTTTGGGTGACTTGACGAACAGAATTACATGCATTCACAAGCTAGTTCGAGCAAAGTAACATGACTAATTGGTTAAAAAGACTTAATTGAAGGATTATAATGTACATGACATGGTCTTATATAAAGTGCAGCAACATAGCTTCCTTTTTTGATACATTTTACTTTAAAAAAAGGAAGTTATGTTGCCATACTCTGTAGTATCAGAATGGACGAAGTTTGCAGAGAACGGTGTATTGTTTACCAAAAATGGTACTCAGTGCTATCGCTTCCAATAGAACTCTCTCAGTTCCATCCTTCTGAGCGTTAGGAAGTAAGCAAGTTCCATGCTTTAGGATTTAAAGAATAACATACATTGTTTTCTCAAACATAAAGATAAATTATTCTTTAGCTAAAACTGTTGGTGATTTAACACACATAATTCTCTAATGATGCCTTTAGATATCTAGTAGAGCTGACACATGATGGAATTGAGCTTGCCTCTTTAAATATTTTTGAGTTTAAGCTTGCACTTTCAGTAGAAACATCATTCGATTCTTTATTTCTGAAACAGGCCGCTTCCCTTTCACGTCGGAGTGGTGTCTCACGTGGATATGCCTGGACGTCCTGTTCTGTACGGCCTCCATCATGCACCTCTGCACCATTTCAGTTGACAGATTTCTTTCTCTAAGGTAAGGAAAAGTTCTACACCGTCTCCACTATGCCTTTGCATCATTTCAGTTGACAGATTTCTTTCTCTAAGGTAAGAAAAAGTTCTACACCGTCTCCACTATGCCTTTGCATCATTTCAGTTGACAGATTTCTTTCTCTACGGTAAGAAAAAGTTCTACACCGTCTCCACTATGCCTTTGCACCCTTTTGGTTGACAGATTTATTTCTTTAAGTCAAGAAAAAGTTCGGCACCGTCTCCATCAGGTACCTCTGTACCATTTCAGTTTACAGGTTTCTTTCTTTAAGGTAAGAAGTATAACATCAGGAACTGCATATTCATCTTAAATTCGTTAGCAATCCAGACTAATTGAGACAATCAGACAAAATCTGCATCAGGTTAGAACAGACACATGAGATTTCTCCATCGCATGCAAGGGGTTCAGGAACTGTACTTTTTCACCTGTACAGATAGCTAGTTCTACCCTATGATGTATTTTTTGTGACCTCAAGCAATAACATCAACATTCATATTCTCTCTTATATTGTAATATTAAAAGATGTGGTCTGACAATAATAATCTTTTGAATAGAAATTCGTCAGAGAAAATGGCAAAATTTAATATTGACGACAGCACGAAGAACACTGATTGAAAAACAAAAGCCATCGTCAATCAAGAAAAACCGCACATGAGCGCAAAAGGTTGGAAAAGGGGAAAAAAGTTGTCTGAGATTAGTAAAAAAGTCTCTGATGTTACCGTAACTGAACAGTTTACTATTTAGCAACGATAATGGTACACGTTACTATTTAAGAAGCAATGAAGAGACAGTGGTATTTTCTCTTGAATGTTCTTGTGATTTTACTCTCGATGCATTGAAGCAGAACACTCTTTGGCACGATTCCGGTACCTGAGTCTATCATGTGTTTTCTTCTCATTAGGTTTCCATTATTCTTTCACCAGGTTCGGCCAAAGAAGCAGGAGTTAGTGTAATTGAATGAAAAACAGCATCACAAAGCCTAGACAATTAACTTCTAATTGGTCTATGATAAAAATAACTCCAGACTCAATTTGTGTATAATATCAGGAACCCAGAATCCAACGAAGAAAAATTAAAATGAAAACAAAAAACTTAGCAGCCCCATGAAATATACTGTTCAGCTCATTTTAAATGCGTTTGAATCCCTGAATTTAGGACGTGTCGATAAGCTTCATTCGTGTTATGATACAAGAAGTAGCGTTACTCCTGAAAGATAATAAAAACCCTTCTTAAATAACACCCAAATCTCTAACCTCAAGATGAAGCTCATCTATCCGCGTAAGGATTTTTTTTATGATTCCATCTCCCATTCATGCTGGGAATATTGCCTTTCGAATCATGGCTGCCAATTTCCATCGTTATAAGCGCACTTATATTGCCATGAAATTAAATGTGGCCATCGTATTGCAAGGTGGCCTACCTCCGAGAGAATTGGATTATTCTTATGTGTATAAATCCACAAAGTCTCTGGGAATTAACAAGATAGCTCATATGAGAACTTGCAGATGACTAGTATTTGTTGTATATCAAACTGTTTGAATTTCTCAGTTTCAAAAAACTATGAAAGTGAAAATCTAAAAAAAATTACTCGATCTGTTTCATGGAGAAGTGTAACTCTACAAATATTGGCGCTTGTAAAAAAATAGACTGCAAGTTGTTCTAAACGAAAGATATGGAACTGGCAATAATGAACGAAGGTAGATGAAAAACTCGCGGGTAAGGTCAAAGTAGGATGTGAAACTCGCAATTAAGATCAAAGCAGGATGAGAAACTCGCAATTAAGATCAAAGTAGGATGTGAAACTCGCAATTAAGATCAAAATCGGGTGAGAAACTCGCAATTAAGATCAAAGTAGGATGTGAAACTCGCAATTAAGATCAAAATCGGGTGAGAAACTCGCAATTAAGATCAAAGTAGGATGTGAAACTCGCAATTAAGATCAAAGTAGGATGAGAAACTCGCAATTAAGATCAAAGTAGGATGTGAAACTCGTAATTAAGATCAAAGTAGGATGTGAAATTCGCAATTTCAGTCTGTCCGTATGTCTGTCTGACCGTCCGTGTCTCACACTCTTCTAATCGATAGCTTTGATAGCAACAAGGATAAAGCTTAAGAAGTACAAGAAATCATTCTATTACATTATTTTTCTGTGGCAATTCAATTCCCTTTCACTTGCATTGTGGTATCCAGAATACACAATCGGTTTATTTTTACAAATAGAAAATGTCTTTAGAACTTTTTCTGTTGAAATTCATCATGATGCTTTGATATTTTTAATTTATAATGTGAAAAGAATATTTAAATTAGTTTGACCAGTAACCTGGCTACCACTTAGCATAAGGCCAAAGATTTTGGAAATTGAGTTATTGTTTTCGGAATTGTGATTTTCTTGAAAAGCTTCCAAGATATAATAGAGGATATTTCAGAATAAAATTCTGACAAAAAAGGCCAACATGGATAGAAACGTGTCCAACCGTAAAAGAGAAGCAGCAATACTTCGACACCAAGAAAGACGCCGAAGACTATCGGACGAACAACGCGAAATGGCAAGACGAAGCAATGCTGCTCGCCAACGAGAAGCTAGAGCTAACTTGACCCTTGAACGGCGTTTGGCAATTCTACGGAATAATGCAAAGCAACACCGAGTAGCTAGAGAGCTTAACGCATGAAAGGAGAGAGGAAATTCTTCGGCATGACGCTGAACGACACCGCTATTGCCTAGAAAAACGTTTTCTCCCAGTACTAGCAAAACTTCCTTAAATATCTATCATGATATTATTAATCGTATATTAACGGGTATTGCACTAGTATATATATATATATATATAATATATATATATATATATATATATATATATAATTAGAGAAGCAGCCTAAAATCTACTGTTCTCAAGAAATTATCCATATTTCAATACTTTAAAAAATATAAATTTCACATTACCAAGGAAAGATTAACAATTTTTGAAGCTTGAAAGAAGGAAAGATTAACAAAGTTTCAATACTTAAAGGAATGAGAGAGTAAAATTAAGTCATAACGCAAGCAATGATCTACGTATTAGAATAATTCAAGATTCATTATTACACCGAAGCTGATGGACAACATCTGTGGGACCATCAAGAGATATGCTCCCCTGAGACAATAAAACTATTTCTCTAAATAAGCAAAATATTGTAACAACTTGTTATGTCTCCTGCAATTTTCTCATGACATTCATAATTAACGTTGAATCACAGCTAAATTCACAAGAAAAAGAAATAATAAGAAGGTGAATATATAATGTACTGAAAATATACCTTCAGAACAACGAACCGTGAGTCACTTCGTGAGATACGTTTTTTTATTCCAAGTCTTGAACAACGTAAGCCTGTTTGCCATCTGATGTTTGCGTCCCTAGAGATGTGAGTGACTCGTGAAGACAGCCTTTGGGCAATACAAACAAGCCTGCCTGGAGTAAATAGTCCCGGGTGACTATCAAAAACAGAGTTCCAGACGTGAAATAGCATTTGGCTTATGGGGTCAAGTGCAGACAAACACTGGTTCCCTTTCAGAAAACCAGGAGTATTTTTTATTCAATTATCTCCGTTCGATAAGCTACAAAAAGCATGAAAAATTACTTTCCGTATATGCACCTCCAGGGTACTTAATTTTAACCTGAAATTTTTTGTAAAATATTAGGAATTGGACAAAGAAATAGCTTTTAAATGAAAGAACGTATTTCCAGCAGTAAGATTTACGACCCTAAATTTCCAAACGATATCTTACCCTTGGTATCATCAAAATTCTTCTTCCAGCGATGCCAATGCGGGGTCGGAATGAATTAAAAATTCAGTTGAAGAGTAATATAAGAGCTGGAAAATCTGACAGAAGACACAGAGTGTGTGATTAAGCAGAGTAAAGTAGGTATAAACACAATAGCAAACTAGGAAAATAAAAAAGATAGGTGTATATTGAACCAAAAATATATTGAGAAAAGAACAAACGTTAGTTAAAACAAGGCTGATGAAAATTGGGCCACTATGTTTCACCCGAAGTTCGAACGACAAGAAAATTATATGAGTAAAACGACATTTTAAATGAGGAGATTATTCCCGTTGTAATTTATTCATAAGTGTTCAGATCTATGGGGCATGAGTATCAATTCGTAAGGACGCAATTGTGAAGTTAAACATTAAAATCTGCTTCAGCAAATTGTACCGCCACTACTAACTGAGAAGCCTGTCATTAACAATTACACGTCAAATTTGTTTCCAAATCTATGTGAAGTTGTTTTTGCTCCTAGATCTACTGAATGCGTACAAAATTAGCATACCAACGGTGGACACAAGAAAGTATAGCACAATTCATGGCCCTGCATGTTGGTACATCCAGATGGTCAAACACATAATGTACGCAAGATACATAGTTGTATCTCAAACTGTGCTCGACAGCCGAGAAATGTCGTTTATATCTTTCCTCTCTGGAGCTGAACAAAAAATATTCCATTATTACATTAAGAGAGCGTATGAATAGGCTCTTATATTTCTCCATACCTGCAGAGTAGCTGGAAAGTAAACCCCAGCGAATAATTGATGTCGCTTAAAAGTTTGGCCAAACGGCTTTTGTGCGCTAGTAAGAGGTTTTCGCTGGCCTTCCTTCTCTTCTAAGGCTTCTCTAATTTATAGCAGAAATTATAATTGTTGTATTTGGGGTGAGTTAAAAGGTTTCTTCATGTTTGTTAATTAATTTATGAACAGGCTTGAAATCTTGTATTGTATAAACTACATCCAAATGGAGAAATTCTAGAAAAGAATTATCCTTAAATAACATTATTATCCGTTTGTTTTGATCCATGACATATTATTACCAAATTTAGTGAAACATAAATTAAATATTCAACAACATACATACATTCATTATAAACACAGTATAAAATAAATTATATCACCGAAAAATAGGGCTAGATAGCATTGATTTAAAAACGTTAACTGGAACGCGCTCTGTATGTCATTGAACTCTGGATTTAACTTGCATATTGATGCGCGAGGATGTAAGAATTTGCAGGTGGAAATTTCTGGCACGATGATCTAGAATTTGGAATGTATTGTCATTGATAATTTATTCACTAGAAACACGAATTTAATGCTTTCCAACGTTCAAGAGCACAGATCTGAGCATAAGACGGGTTCGATGGCTTCAGTCACTAAGCTTTGTGATTTCAAGTTAGAGGAACTCATGGGTGGAAGCGGCATAATGTAACGCGTAATGTGTATGTATTATTTCCAAAAATGAGTTTTAGGTACTCAAAACTTGAATTCTATGGGATGTTCAAGTACTTCCCTATTGTTTCAAATATTTTTGACGACTCTCAATGTTCACCTACGTTCTGGTAATCATATTTTTTTAGGCTTCAAATGTACTGTGTGGCTTGTTTACAAATTGCCTGAGCAGTTCATTGTAGATGGGAAAGTAAGACAGGTTCAAATCAGGCAATGATGGAGGCCAAGTTCCTGAAAGCCAAAATCTAATGGCAAATTTATCTCTCCACAATTTTTGAACCACAACACGCATGTCATACGAAATCCCATGCTATATTGCTGGGTAATCGTTTTTTTTTTGTCAGAGTAGAATAGAATAGAATAGAATAGAATAGAATGAGGCTATAGGAACGAACCTTCTGGCCCATTCTTGGGTCGGATAATTACTTCGATAATTATTCGGTTGTTTACCCAAGTCCCATGCCGTATTTCTAGCCGCGTCAACCATGTCGGCAGCGGGATTCGAACCCGGGTCTTTCCGCTCGCAAGCAGATTCGCTCACCAGTCGACCAAGCTGGTGGTTTCTTCAGTGTGTTTCTTCCTCCAAAATTTGAATTGATGAAACTCATTCCAATTGCCCATAACTCAAAAACATCGTCTTTAGTGTCTTCATTACATCACAGGACTTACAGAAAAATACCCTTGCAGTATTTTTGCTGCTAAAAATAACTCATATACCTTTTACTTGGATTTGAAGCCAGAACGTGGCTCTTGCATCTGTTTGGATGCACATACAATGTAAAATTATTCTCGTCTGTCTAAACAATTAGCCCAGTAAAAGTTTTCACTTTTTCTGAACGATCTTCCGTCCCTTTATCTTTCTAGCTCTTTGTCCTGGAATAACAAGATGCCTCGGAGGATGCGATTTAATTTTAACGCTCTTTTTCTGCTGTATTTTGGGCTGTAAAAAGCTAAAACGCTAGCGCATAATAAGTTGAGTTGGATCTCTTCTAATTGATTTATTTAACTCCATGTTGCAATGAAGATCTCTCTTGCTGTTGTGACTTCGTGGTGCAGATTTCCTTTCCATTAATTAGATTTGGAATTCAGTCTCTTGATGTCTTTTGTTGCTTTTTAATGCGTATTTGCTCCAGGTTATAAAATGAACTCTGCATTTGTGCAGTCGAGTCGAAAAGACTGAGAAACCTCTTTGGTAAAAATTTGTTCTCTTATGAAGAGACTGCCCTCTTTACTTAAGTGGAGAAAAGACAAAAATATTTCGTTTGGTTCTATAGAAAATTAGAAACAGTTTTTTTGAAAAACAAGCGTTTCGAAATGAAGCATTCGAAGATATAAATATTCGTAACTTCAAATAGCAGGGAAATGGTTGCCAAAAATTTAGTTGTTTCTCTTACCAGAAATACTAATAGCTTCATCATTAGAAAAAGCGTGTCGGTGTAAATTATTGAATCGCTTGAAGAACAAAAATGTGGTCGCAACAAGCATTGGTCATCTCGTAAAATTTGCGTCACTTCATCACAATTAAACCTAACATCAAACACAAAGCATACTAACATAAAGTTCATATTTTAATGATTTTTCTTAGCTAACCAAATAAGTTTATTTTTAATAGTTGTTCACGAAAGTGCTTTCAATTTTGAAAGGAGACACTGCAATTGCTGGCAATGAAACGCGAAAAATCCAAATTTGTTTCAGTTTGCAGTATTCTAAAATACGTTAATAAATTTTACAAACAACTCCAAACGAATGTTGTCGACGATTCATAAAATCCGATTGCAAGCTAGCCTTAAGTTTTAAGCTTGTCAGGGTTTGGTATTAAAAACAATTGGAGCAAAGGGGTTGCAGATTTTTATTTGTACTTTGATATCGTTTCTTTTTATGGAACTGGCAACTTAGGCTTAGAGGCAAAGAACGTCCAACGGAAAAATTTAAATTAGATACTAACTTGAAACTGGGCAGTTTTAAGATTGCAAATTTTCGTTAGTTGAAGTCTTCAACCATATTTTTTCATCCTTTTTTCTGGAATGTTACTGAAATTTTAATGAAGTTGTAGGCTTGAAAAGACTCTTCCTATTATTTTGACTGCGACATTAAATCTATAAAATTCGTCTGCTTTATAGGCCGTTGGGAAATGTCGTGTAAGATAAAAAGTAGATTTAAAATTTTATTAAACCAAAGAGGCATTAGTTCGGTGCTCCAGAAACTATCTCTAATTGCTTACTTTTTTTATTTCCACAGGTACCCGATGAAATTTGGCCGAAATAAAACGTGCCGAAGAGTGTTACTGAAGCTTGTGTTTGTCTGGTGTCTGAGTTTGGCTTGTTCGTTGCCATTGTCGCTCATGTATGCGACGGATTCAGAGACTACAATCGCCACTGGTATGTGCCAAATTCCTGCATCTCTTTTTCAAATTATCGGTTCCGTTATCTGTTTCTATATTCCCCTCATCATCATGATAGCAACCTATGCCCTCACGGTGAGGCTTTTGTCCGTTCAAAAAACCGAGCTTCTGAAGAAAAGAGGCGTAAAAGCCAGTGGTTTCGGTTCTCAAAAATCCGTCAAGATGAAGAAGTTCTCTTGTCGTTCATCATGCATAGCAAGCGAAAGCGTGAGAGCCTCTGCTGGCAGCTCTTTGAGTGATCTGCCCACCGACGACATGCGAACGAGGGAAGTCACCGACATCTTGGAGGAAACTGACGCTCATAATGAAGAAAAATGTCATTTTGAGAGAGGTAGTCTGCGACGATCGCTTGGAAGCTACTGTTCCCCTTCAGGGCCAAGAAGGGCTCAAGCTAGGACCAGAAAATATTCTTCTTCAAGTCGGTCTGATGATGATCCTCCTTGTGTTGAACTGACGATCATTCCGTCAAACCGGGGCTTAGAAGCTGAGTCTGTAAGATACACGCACCCTGGATCAAGTCCAAAACTATGCCGCAGTAACTCCCCAAAGATCGTGATCAGTTCTTCTACCAGCCAACATGAGCTATTCGAGCCTCGAGAGCTCGAGAAACTTCTGAAAACTGATGGAAACGGAACGCACCACTCGAAGCCCTTCGAAAATGAGCCCACCCAGTACATTTCACCGGAGCCTGCGCTCAACCATGGTTTTAAATATCATTCCCACTCCCACGAGAACATTCCCGCATGTCAAAAATACTCAAAGACGAACTCGAGCAGCAATGACTTGGTCAAAATTTGTGATTCCAGCGGCCTGGAGCAAAGTTTCTTGGGTCGCTGCAGGAGCGACGAGCCTCAGAGGACCGGTGGGCGGCAGTGTGACTCGCCAAGCTTCAACGGCACTCCAGTGGCTGTCCCTTGCTCCTGTGCACCAAGGTCAGAATTACCTAGTCTTTTGATGTTTTCTTATTGGCTTCACAGTATATTTTTGAGCTAACTTCACTAATAGATTTTGTAGTTATTATTCAATCCCTTTTCAACAAACTCTTCTGGGATCGAGATCAGAATCACCGAGTCTTTCATTATTTTTTTATTAGCTACACAGTATATTTTTGAGCTAACTTCATTGATAGATTTTTAGATATGATTAAATCGTTTTTCACCAAACTACTGTGGCGGTCGAGATGAGAATTAAGGACTCCTTACATTTTTTTATTAGCTTTACCAAACTCGAATGCAGTAAATTCACTCGTAGATTTTTACATATTTTTCATCAATTACTTCTTTTTGTAACCATTTGTGACAACAAAGAGTATATGTAGAGTTTGATCTCTCGTAGCATGAGCATCATTAACTTTTTAAGCCCGAAAAAAACTCAGTTTTTTAAAAAGGAAAAATTATACTCGTGCGTGGTGCTGCTTTCCCGACTGTACGATTCATCTGGAGGTACGTACAATTTATACTTCATATCTGCGATGTCCAGAAGGATGGAGGTGATAGGAAGTCTTTGTTCTTGTGTGTAATCCATAAGCTTATCCTTCTCTGCTCGCCTCGTTGTTGTGTGTTGTGTTTTGTCGTGGATTGTGTGAGCGGTTATCTGTACGAACAGTTCGTTGAGGAAAAGGTGTATTTTTGGTATTATTTGTAGATTTGTAAATTATTTACGTTGACCACCCCTCAATATTATGATTTTTTCGCAAAATTGGACCCTTAGAAAAAATTATAACAATCCTAACCTCAAATGAAAAGTTTGCCCTAGTCTTTGCTTGCTTTAATATTGTACAGAACATTACGTCTTACCGTCTCCTGGAGGAGGAATTGAAGAGCTGAATAGTGTGTTGCGATTTTTTATTTAGTCTTCTTGCTTTTCACTTTATCATCGCATTCGGAAATGCACAAAGCGTGTTTGCTTGCTTTCCGTCCCCCCAAAACAAGACAACTGGCTCACATCTAACTGTATTTCCGGAAAAATGCAGGATCGTCATCGAGCTCAAAACAAGATCATTCCTCGAATATTTATCTCTAAATTTTTATAAAAAGACTTCTTTATCATATTTTATAGATCAGGAAAATTCATTTTATACAAAGACCCTTGCATACGTGTTCCAGGAACAAGTTTTTCAGTTGATATTTGTTCAGAAATATGAAAACATATATAGGCCACTAGCAAATCTCCTCCTCACCATCAAAAAAGAAATACCATCAAACGAAATAACAAAATCAGGCAAGGAAAGCATAAATGAATATAGCATTACATTAGACTTTTCCACCTTGCTTCTTATTATATTTAGCATGTCTAGCACCGTCCGTTGTCGCTCATCTTCGTAACAATTGATATGAGCTTAATATTGAACTTTTGTTTTACCTTATTACGGCTCAAAAATTGCGCACAAAATTAAATTTTGATGGATTGAATGCATTCAGATGGTCTTGGTAAAGTTTTTATGCAGTAAACGCATGCAAACCCTCATAATAAAGCTGTCTCGGGAAATATAAACGCTAAGAAAGATACGGTCAAGTTTTGGCGGAAAATTCTGTTGTAACGAATTCACCCAAAAAAATAAAAAAAGTTTTTCTTCTTCCGGATCTTAAGTCAAAATATCGCGTGAATAAATTGTCTTCGCTTCTATAACAATGGAATGCGCTGAACTTGTTCCTATAACCAAAATCTTTAACATGAATTCATGGGTGAAACAAATTTTACCCAATTGATGTTATGAGATTCTGTCTCATGTTGCCCAGATAGCTACGACACACAGGAAAAGAACTAATAATGACGCGTCCTAATATCCCGTGAGGTACTTATTTTACCCGACCTATGTCCAATAACAATTAATTTACCCTAACCGAAGTTCGCGAGAATCTCCAAAATCTCCCTGAAAAGTTGTTGGCAAGCCATCCGTTTGAGAGCGAGGCCAAATTTATCGAACCAAAAATTCGTTCTAAGAAACACAATCGCAAATTATTCTGAGTGTCGACCTTCCTAAAGTAAACGTCTTACAGGAGCAATGTCGAGCTTGGACTTGCTTATCTTCCTGGTCCTATTGTTTCAATGAAATTTGTGTGGGAGAATTTTACGCGTGTAGAGCTATCTCGCACTTAACTTTATGTTGCAAGTTTTGTTGTGCATTAAACTCTGTTTTTCATACGACTATTATGTATAGAGCTTCAATATAAATTCAGCTTAACTTTACACATGAGTTTATAGTTCATTTAGTTCTGCTTTTTATTTTTCATACCGCTTCTGTCTTAACTTGGCACCCGTCATTACATTCCATCTACTCGTATTTCTATCCATTTATTTTCATCTGTGGGGAATCTGTTTCCGCTGTGCATCTGTTTTTTGCTATGTATTAAGATTCTGTCTTTATCATACTTCTGTCTTTTTTTACACATTCGAATCTATAGAGCATAAATCTTAAGTATTCTCTATCTTCTTTGTACTGATGTGAACTCGCCAAAAGCTGGAGAACTCTGCTATGCGTGTTGGTGCTGACAAAGCTTCCCTGAAAACTTTGACTACTTCTCTTGGCTTCCATTCAAAATTTTCCGGATCAGCTCAAAGCGCTACAGCTCGTTGACGTAGAGGAGGGAAAAAGAAAGCTAAACCTCTAAAAAATATTTAACCGACTTTCTAAGGCCTCTAAAACTCATCAGCACCGTTGTGAGAATCGAAGTCTTTTTCTTTCGCCTGCTATGCCTAAGCTCTAAAGTCTAAATGCTCGGAATTTCTCTCCGCTTACCCTGCATGTTTATCTAAGATTCCTGGGTAATAACACAGATCCCTGCAATAATTTAATGCAATCATAAAACTTTCATTGTTTTTGCCGAGGTCTGTTATTTTAATGAGATTTTTGTATTGATATAAACCTCATGAATAGGCGTATAAGTTTTACTGAATGTATCACCAGACAAACTTTCAAGTTTTACGATCTAATTTTTGTTTTGTGAAATCTTGACTTAAAAATTTTTTCAGAAAGCTGAAATTCGAGCCCATTAAAGGTCTCTAACGTTATTTCAAAGAATTTCTCAAACATAAAATTTATTCGTGTGAAATTTGATCCTCGATATACGTATAACAATTCATAAATCAACCTTTTTTGTTTTCAGTCGAGCTGTTTTTCAAAAATATATACAAAGGCAGAACACTCTTTGATTTCACAGCGTATGTGGGGAACGCATGATTCCGTGCAGAATTCTCTACACCAAATATACAACACAGCTTTCTCTACCCTTTCAGAATAAGTCCCAGTCTCTTTTCAAAGGATAGATGAAGGCTGAACACTCGCTTGTTTGAAAGCATACGCGTAGAATTTACGGTCTTACGCCACCCACTAAATATACAACACAGCTTTTTCTGCCACCAGATTTTTCCTGGAAGGGTTTGATCGCACCGCTCCAACTACAGAGGGGAAGACTGGGGCGATTTCCTCCCACATCGTTGGGACACGACCCTCTCTTCGACCATCACCAAGCGTCGACAGCTCAGCTACCTGGTCCCGCTGTTGCCCCTGCTGCGCTGCTGCTGAGGAAGGTGGGGAATCTTGCAAGTTTGGTGCTTGGAAAAGTTTAATTAGTTTCTGTTGCTTGCAACTTTTTTCCTTTCGAAGGAAATTACTAAGTTATTAGTTACGTGGGTTGTTATAGTTCGAGACTTCTGTTCCTAGAACCAAATTAATTTAATTTGATTTCACGGACCAGTTTTTCGTCAGCCGTTTGAAGAAAGTTATGAAGGGAATAGCTGTCATGAATTTCGTAATTTAAAGTTTAGGGTAATTTAATATTTAACACATTCGAGTGCATATCCCTCAAATTGTGTTCATAAGTCGAAATTTAATATAATTTAACTAAAAACTTTCGTTCAGAAAACATTACTGTTAATTTAGCGATGACTACCTGAAAAAGTTAGGTTAGAGAATTTTTAATTAACTGATGAATGAACAAATTTGAAATAGATTATTAACTCAGCATAAATATACATTAGTTAATTGACTAATTTAAAATTCGAGATCATTGGATGACCGTTAAGCTGTAGAAGAGTTTGCTTTGTTACTATACTTAAATCCTTTACACAAGTTTTATCACACATAACGGAATGTATGTATTCCAAATCTTTAAGAATCTCCATTATTCAGTTATAAGGACTGAAGGAAATATACCGACCACACCTTAAACCATGGAGCCAGAAGTAACTGTACAGTGTTTTAAAAGCTTAATATGAATGATGTAACAGTCAATGCGTACTGATTTCATTACTACTTGTTACGTAAATACAATACACTTTTGCGGTGGGTAAACCAAGAATGTAATTATAATACAAACACATTACGTTCCGATGCTGATTCTCAATTTCTCCGTGAGAAGCAAAAATCTATTATTAATTTTTCCTGACTTGAGAGAACTGAAGGCCAAAGCTCCGATAACAACGACTAGTACAAGCTTGGTTGTAGTACCGTGTAGGTCTAAACTCTGTGACGCAAGAGTAATAATAAAATGTTTGCGTGAAAAACTTCTCTGAATAAAAAAAGGCCTCAATAACTTAGGACAAACCGCCAGTATGCACCCACCTACGCATATTATTTTCTAACATGACTTTTTATGGAAATTTCTTATTTTTAATTATTTCGGCTTCGGTAAATTGAAATCATAATGTCCATTGCTATCAAGTTCTTGCTTCAATTGTTCGATGTTAGTTTTAAATTAAATTGAAAATGAGAGAGGGGTGATACAAATGTTACATTTTTCAAAAGACGAAGAGCTAATCGTAACAAAAATTATAGCATATTTCATGTGATATTACTTAAGACTTCGTTTGACAGCTTAAAATACAATAACATGCCCTACATGAATGAATAATTAGATAAATGAAAATTTGTGCTTTTAAGCCTTTATCAGACAGAAGCTACATTAGTTGGTCAAGTTGAAACATGTTGTCAAAATTAACATTCATTCTAGGATATTATTGTGCAATGTGAATCTGAATCGGAAAAACATTTTTTGAATTAGTAAGTTCGATGAGAATACGGAACTTCTCTGAATGGTTTCAGAGGCTCTATCATAAATGCTAGTTGGGAAAATTCAGGTACGGTAAATTCTACCTCGATGCTCATGAACCCCGGCACCAAGAATGCAAGATATCATTCCTACATACTCTGATGCACGTGGTGCACAACTTCATTTTTATACCCTGCATTTCAACTAAACGTTTGAATTAAGTTACAATTCTCTAACTAAATTTGCTCAAAGTTCCAAAAGTATGTTAAACAATTTATTTCTATGCTCGTTCACTTCTTTCAATTGAAAATAAAACGTTTTTTCAAAATCATTTTATATAATTCCTTATAAATACAATATCAGATCATTTTTTTCATTCATATACACGCTCTTTTAAATACATTTGTTACGAGAAAATTTAACACTCTTTACGAACATCTTTTATCTCGCCTGGATTTAGATATTGTTGAAGCATTCCAGTTGCAGGCTAAAAACTCTTTGTCCTTCATTTACTTCTTTCATCATCATAGTTGCAATTTCTACCGTTCTTCGCATTATCAACTGTCAGCATTATTTCAAATTAAACACCATTGCAAGGAATTGCAATTGTTGGCAACATCAAAGCGCATTGTTTCTTCATTTTGCTCGTAGAAATGTCAGTACCTTCGCCATTAGTTTCTATTTGGAGGCAACTCACGTCACTTGCAAGTGTCCTCCCTTTGTTTCCATAGTCATGTTTCTCTGTTTTTCTGAGTATCAACAACTTTTATCATCGCTCCTTTTGTATTGCTATGATTTCAGCTGGTATGGATGAATCGATTGCTCTGGACGTTGTTCTCTTTCTAATTGTCGTACCCAACATTATTGGTGAACTAACGTTGCTCAAATCAATATAGCTCAAGGCATCGCTTCATTATCCTTAATTCCCATTGTTGCTCAGTGTAGCAGTTTTCATCCTTCCTTCATTCCCATTCCCGACGCGTGGCACCTGGACACGCTCTCCAAACAATGTGCACGCGCTTCAATTCAAGATTCCAACACCGCCTCGGATTATCGAAAGGGACTCGGCAAACAGAACTGCCCTGACAGCTCTGAGTCACACGCTGAGGTTCATGAACAGAAATTCTCAAGCCACTGGAACAGGGAAGACCAGAGTCTTCCTGCATTACAATTGCGAATTAATCCTGAAAACAATACGCCGTCAATAGGGGAAATTTCATTCGTAGTTTAAGGAGCAGTCATAGTTAACTTTGGTCATTATAACCATCAATTCATTCGACTTCAAATATAATGGTCAAAAAGACTGTTTCAATGAAGCGCAGAGAATCTTATGCAGTAAAAATTCATGTTCTCAAAGTACAAATGTGAGAAGAAATATTGTTGTTACTAAAAGCATCGTGTTTGTAATAATCGAGGTCATACAGTTACAACATCAGCTGTTGAAGACTGAGAAATTTTTACCGGGATATAAAATTTAATATGACAGAAATTTCTGAAAATGCGAACAAAAATAAATATTCAGTGTGAAAAAACTTTATGATATGTCTACCGTAAGCGTAAACTATAAATGTTGACATGTTTTTGGTTGTTGTTGACAAGTGGGCGACTCACAACCATGACTTTGCGATGCTCATTGATTGTTCTATATGAATATAATACAACAGTCCTATTAGTTCTATTACTTTTCTTCTCGGATACTTCTTATTCAATTTCATCAGAACGTACGTCCTTAAAACGAAACAACGCAAAACTTTAGTATGGCCATTTCTTGAAATGAAAATAAAAACGCCACGAATAAATACTAGCCGTGCGGCTGTTGCATCGACACAATATTTTCCATTCCACGTTCTGCAAACATTGAAGATTTTTTAACATGGAGCCACAATCGACAATCGCCTGCGAAATTTTAACCAAATTTCACGAAAAAACGAATGCTCGTACACTCACATCCAGTCAGTAATAATGTGATACAGAACAGATAAATCCTCATGTATATTAACACGTTTGTTGCGATGCGACCCACCGGTGGGTCACTTAGATTAGGTTCTGTAATTTTTTCAGATCCTTCTAGTGACTATGCTTACAAATTGAAGTTTTACACCAATCAGGCAATCGCAACAAACGTGTTGAGTAATTATGAAGTGTGTAAATGAATAAGAAGTTCTCAGTATGGGGCTGAATTCTTACAGGTGCTTGAATCTTAAAATAGAACTTAAAGCCTAGAATAAAATAAGGCAGCAGGAGCGAGCCGTTATGTCCATTATCAATGCAAACGAAGGAAATTTTCAGTTTGCAACTGTAACTACTATTAACTTGCAGTAACTTTACACGACTTTCAGGAAAAACTTGGTATTCATGTACAGTGTGGGGCATATACATTGTTACAAAAAATTATTGAAAAAGATACTTTTTAAAGTCTAATTTTAACATATATAAGAAAGTGACTAATCTACTACTACAAAAAAGTACTCAAAATGCTTCCCTTTTGTCCTCAAATCTTTACGAAGTCTTTTAGGAAAGTCTTTAATAGCTGCACGAACTACACTTCTAGGAGTATTTTTCCCCAGCATTTATTTAATTTTGACTTTAAAACCTTGATACTCCGGCAAGGAGTAGAGCAAGCGTCACTTGTTTATTTTATCCACATTATGTTGATTTTGAGGTTTTGCCGTAGTTTAAATATTTTAGATGGATTCAGTCCATTTTCATGCTTTTATAATGAACTTCAGTGTCAATTCTACAGTAACAGGACATATTCTCTACCCTGTACACGTAGTTTAACCATTACATCCAGAATATCTACAATGGCTCATGTTCGCACATAATGAAACTCTTTACACTAAATGTTTAAAGTCGTATCGGGGTCAATTACCTCAAAACATTTGCTCACAAGTCTGATGTTTTTAACATATGAATTACACATAACCAAAGAAGCAGCTGCACGTGTCTGACCGAGAAACAATTTTATTTTCGCTCGCTAGCGAACAATTTGAGACAAGTAACATTTCTCCAAGGTCTACGAGCGTGCAAATAACGGGAGTATTTTCAGTATATCTAGCGGAGCAGTTGACGTCCAAGCTGATCTTCTGTGGAAATTAATTATGAATGAGTGGTGGAGAAAAAAATTAGAACTGCTATGACAATCTTGGACTAGAGTCAAGAATTTGCGTCTGCTTCACTTGTGCGACGTCGAGTAGATATGAACTTTTATACCTCACTGACAGAGTACCAGTGGTACTGAATGTGTCTAGTTATTGCTTGTAGTTATTGCACGTATATAAAAGAATATATATTCAGTGTATATATTTATATATATATGTATATATGTATCTAGTTACTACTCGTAGTTATTGTATGTGTGTCCAGTTAATACTCACAATTATTATTGCAGGTGTATCTAGTTATTGCCCATAGTTATTGCATATACGTCGATTTGTTGCCCGTAGTTATTGCATATACGTCTATTTGTTGCTCGTAGTTATTGCCAGTAGTTATTGCATATGTGTCTAGACGTCGTGATCGTTATTCGTCGCAGGATTGATATAATTTGAATGCACTCGTCCAATTGAGAGTTTTAGTACGTCATTGCACGCTAAATGCTCAAAATCACGATAGAATACGCAATAGTTAGCTGGAGTACTCAATAATGGGGTGAATGAGTATAAAAAAGTAAACTCAACTTTAAATGATCATAACTTCACAGTGAATGAAGATATTTTAGGTCTGTTATTTGCATTAAGTGCAGAGAAATGTTTTCCATAAAAATGTCGTCACATCAAATTGGTTCCACTTTTATCTGTCACCAATGAGATAAATAATAGCTGTAAAATTGTGAGTTGCACATGAAGTATATCAAGATTAGGATTGACAGCCAACTTTTAAACATTAGTAACTTTCGATAAAAATACTTGAGTTTCATTTGCTGCATTACACACAGAGATACGTATCGTGGATAAAAAGCTTTAGGTTAGAGTACAAATAAAGTCCAAATCGTCTGAAAATTAACACTTTGACCTAAATTTCTAAACAACGAAGCCCATTGTTATGCAACTCCCGACTGAACAACGCATTTTCATCAACAACGTCTACGCAGAAAAAAGAGTTTGAAGGAAGTTCAAAATGGATTTGAACAGAGATTTCCTGAAAGAAGCTCTTCAACCAAGAAGACTGTCTGGAAGACTGTTAATAAATTTAGAACACATGGTACTATTTCAAATCCAAACCACAGAAATTCAGGATGATTGAAAACTGTAAGAAACAACGAAAACATTGAACGTGTTCGACAGGTAATAACTGAAAATGCTAAGGTATCTAAAAGAAGAAATGGCACAGAATTGTCACCATCCTCCTTCCAAAGAATTGTTCGTAATGATTTACAACATTATCCTTACAGAGCTGAAGTTAAGCAACAACTTTTCGAAGGAAATTATCCTCGTCGCTTAAGATTTGCTCACTGGTTCGCTGAACGTCCAGAAATTTTTACTGGGAACGGGAGTGGTGGGAGATGAACGCGCATTTCATATGAATGAAGCAGTAAATAAGCAGATCTGTAGGCATTATGTGCCGAAAAACCATCCTCATGAAGAAAATATTTATGAAATCAGCATGAGTAGAGAAAATGTGTCTCTTTGGTTGGGTTTGTGCGGCACCGGATCGGTAATTGGACCATTTTTTTATTCTACAACGTTAAATGGTGACAAGTATTCGAAAATCTTAAACACAGAAATTATTCCACAACTTCAGATTGCTTACGGAAGAAATTTTAATCGTATTTGGTGGATGCAAGATGATGCTTCTGCACACAGAACACTAATTGTAAAGAATTATTTGCAAGACATGTTTGGAAGGAAAATAATAGCGCTTGGCCATGACATTGAATGGCCACCCTGGAGCCCCGATCTCACACCTTGTGATTTTTTCTGTGGGGCTATTTGGAGAAGAAAGTTTATTTTTCATCGCTCCAGGATTTGGAGGAATTGCAGAATCGAATTAGAAGTGAAATAAATATTTTGAAAGACAATTCTGATGTAATTAAACGTGCTATGAAATCAATGAAAGTAAGCTGTGAAAAATGTTTCAACGCAGCTGGCCGCCATTTGCAATAAAAATGTACATTTCGGTTGTGTATCTACTAAGCCATTTCTGTTATGCTTTATTAAGTGAATCGTTATAACTCGTTTTAAAATAATTTTAATCTAAAACTTCTTTAAAATAATATCACAATGACATTTTAATTTTTTACTCACAATTTTACAGCCATTATTTATCTCATTGGTGAGAGATAGAAGTGGAACCAATTTGATGTGACTTGACATTTTTATGGAAAACATTTCTCTGCACTTAATGCAAATAACAGACCTAAAATATCTTCATTCACTGTGAAGTAATTAACATTCAAAGTTGTGTTTACTTTTTTGTGGTCCATACTGTATAGTGAACTAGAGTACACAATCCTCCGCAATAGTATAATACGATATAGTAAGCTAACACCTCCATACGCTGTGTTCTTGGCGAGAAAACCTTCCCATTTTTGACGGTGAATCTTGTTCGCATTATAATTTCCAAAAAGCTCAGTTTTTATTACATCACTTCATTGCACTCGTTCCCCAAAAAATTCTTTGTCCTACAATGTTTTGGTAAAATTTAAGCCAACTGAAAGATGATGGGGCTTGTGAAGAGGCTTCCGTCGTGATCTACGTCCATGTAAGCATTTCCAATTTAAACAGAATTGAACTGTACGAGTATTTACGCTGGCACTGTGTGTGTCCAAGTCTTTGACACTGTCTTTCAACACAATTCTTTGAGTTCATATTAATATTGCGACACAGTTTGCGCGCAATTCTAAGCTACAATTTTGACGGTCTTCCACGCCCAAGCAAAGTTGCTGTCATGCCAAACTCTTTAAACTTCTTGATAACATATTGTACTGCAGATTTAAGAATAGTTAAGTATTTTGAAATAGTTCCATAACTATTACCAGACTTGTGAGAGTCAATAATATTTTGCCTCAAATCAACGCTGAACTCTTTTGTCAAAACTTTCATACCGTGAGGAATGAAAATGATGATGCTTATTGCACCATGGCATGTGCATTACTGGAACTTCCAGAAGTATTCTGGCAAATAAATATTTTACAATGCTCAGAGAAAAGTAAAATATGATGTTCTTGTTAAATTTTTATATTAAAATTTATCCTTCTGGAAACTGAATGCATATAAAGAATTTAGAATCGTAATGCATAAAATTCTACGAAATTACTATAAGTATTGAACATTACTGGGTGTTCAAATAATTTTGTTGCCAGCTGTGAATATTAGAATGCATCATCGGAAGCATTTGACTTCATTGGAACTTACAGACCAATCTTTTACACTCCATCATGCAGTGGTGAGCTCACTGGTTGTCTTTCGTTCTTCGTTAATTAGACATTTCCAACTTCAAATACACGATGTCAGAATCCAACTTCGTAGGCGCACACTGAACATAAATAAATCCTCGTTATTTTATGACTCTAAAACAATATAGTGTTGAAGGCGCTCGAGTTCTTCACTAGAACATGAATAATTATTACGCGCAGCTCCAAGAGGTTCATTACAGCTGGAAAATTTATTTCAGGTAAAAGAATGAAAAAATACTCGTTGGATGTTTTTTTTAAGGCTCTTCAAAGCAAACTAAAGTTATAGTCACAGTATTCATATTGTGTTTCTAAAATAATTTGTAATGCTTTTGACACTACTGTTAGTAAAATGAGGCAATGAGTAAACATCCATCCATCGATATCACCTACATCTCACAGCGAAGAAAAATATTCAGAGCACTAAAAAATATTCACTAAAATCAAGTACTCGCTTTTGTTTTACTTTTTTGGTGAATCTGAGGAATTATTAAGGTTAACTTGTCTCTATGATACTAAAAAGCTCAAACGCTCTCCACTCATTTGAATGCTGAATTTACCTTAAATGTCCGGAATGAACTGAAACTGCAATCGTTTCAGAATTGAACAGAATGAGTGAAACTGAAACCGTGATGGTTTTAGATTTGTAAAGAATTATTTGCAAGACATGTTTGGAAGGAAAATAATAGCGCTTGGCCATGACATTGAATGGCCACCCAGGAGCCCCGATCTCACACCTTGTGATTTTTTCTGTGGGGCTATTTGAAGAAGAAAGTTTATTTTTCATCGCTATGACCGGTGAACTGAACTGAAACCGCGATAAAAATAAAGAATTTTACAATATTTAGCAAGTAATCTCTATAAAATGAAAGTGAAGTTATTGAAATACAACAGAAGTATATAGTTATCTAACGACTTTAGTTTTCTACAGTGCCCCTTGGTGTGGGTCTGATATCTTCAGTTTACAAACAAAAACAAACAAACAATCTTTATTTCCAATCAAGTACACAGTACATAGACATTTAGTACATTGGTTTTTAAATTCTTAAGGTTAACATTCTTAGAGTAAGGATGATGGTGAGCTCCATGCGACGATCCTGGGATGTGTCCATGGGCGGGGAGTTGAGGTCATACCGATAAGTGCGAGCTCACGGCGTGAAACGAGAAACAGCTCGTATTCATTGCCGGGTTTCGAACCCGCACGCAGTCTTTCTGCACAAGCAGAGACCCGATACAGAACACGGGCCGCATACCACTCGACTACGGTGGCTGCGTTGTGCGTTGTGCGTTGTGATACGACTAAAAGTTTAAGAAAGCGTAACTCATATACCTTGGTCACAGTGTATACAATCGTAATATGAACAAGAAGCATGTATACTTAGTTGTTGGATGGAATCAAATAATTCGAATATCTGCATGACAAAACTTTTGTAGCGTGAACATTTTAGCAGTGCTTTGGTCTAGCTCTGTAATAATTTTACTTGAATTAATCTCGAGCAACGAAGTAATTCAGGAACCTCTTCAAAACAGGAGGAATTGCTCTAGAAATGAGGCTACGATTTCATTACTGGAAATCTCAACGATTTAAAAACCGTATGCATTTAGCAATTTGTCAAACTTGTTTTATATCTGCTATTTTTTGAATTGTGAGTTTAATGAGCAAAAACGTTTCCGTCATTTCCTAATCTCACACTATTAAATTTTACTGGATAATAATTGTCTTTTTATGTATAAACGTATTTCTGAAGAACTCAAGATTATTCATGTGAATACTTCCCAAGTAAAACCCCACAAACAGCTACCTCTCCTTTCCAATGCTGGTATTACACCATATTACAATTTAATATATTCTTCAGGCACGCCAAATAATATATTATTTGAGTTTTAGCCTGATCCACCAGTGAATTTTGAGCGGCACCCCTGAAGTGGGTCTTCCTTGGCCTGACCTCAATGCATTTCAGCTTGAATTTTGGCTGCGTTTTGAGTTCGCTGTGCGCCTAAATATGATGTGCTTATGTGACAGGACATTGTGAGTCAATGAGACGCAACTCAATGAATCATTGTGAAGTAACTTCATGAATCATTGTGACGTAACTTGGTGAATTCCTGCTAAACGCTATGACCGGTGACTTTATCAGTTGTTATGATTCATTATAAACTGTAACTTTAAGACTCATTGTGAATTTTTTTGAAGTGCACCTTTATGAGTCATAATGAACAATAATGAATAGTAACCTAATAACCATCATGAAGTAAGTTCAAACTGAGAACGCAATTATTATAACTACACAAAATCTTAAAAAACAGATTTTGGTGCATGAGTACCCGATAAGCTTCAACATTGTCTTGTCTTAGAGCAACAACTTCATGATTAATATGACATTTGATTTAACAAACATTCCTATTATTATTTCCAACACTAGTGCTGTCGGAAGTGCCTGTGTTGTTTTTTTACCTCTCTTCATCTCCATCTGAAAATAAACCTGATTTATTTCTGTCAACTTCATGAAATTAAAAGTAGGATTTAGTCGTTTGTAATTTCAACGACTTGGAAATCGTACGCGTTCAGAATACTGGGTGTTTTTTATGTTTTATTTTTCTAAATTATTTATTGAAACATGAATTGAGAGCAAAAAGGGTGTTTTTCATTTCGTAATCTCATGTTCTCAATTAGCTCTCAGTGTGCTTGTTTATAATTATAAATAGCTTATCGATGAGTTCTCTCAGCTGAATAGGTTATCAAAAATAAAGTCCTGCTTTGAAGCGTTGAAAAACTACCGCATTCAAATCGATTATTTTCAGCACTTATTTAAAATGGATCTCAGATTTAGTACTTACGTTTAATCTGAATTCAGACTCTGAATAATGCTATAATTATTGCCTGCTTGTTTTTATATTTGGTATTCTGAACAACTGAGATTTGCAACACCTGCTCGTAATTTAGCTTATGCTCGTGCTGTGCCAATTTTAAATTGCTTACGTGCAAATTTTCTTATTAAAGTTCATTAGCTCAAGAGTTAAAAATTGACTTCAAATTCAGTTAAGGATTAAAGAAACTGACACATCTGTTGGTAACTACAAGAATTGTTAAAGTATTTGCGCACTATCTAAAATATTAATTCAAATTCGCCACAAACTTATTCTAGATAGCACTGGCTCCGCAAATGCTGATCGATTAGACGCCGCTTGCAGCTTGAGTACTTAGCTAAGCAACAAGAAGAGCATCAAAGCTCCAAACCAGAATACTTTGGCAAATAAATAACGTATATTTTTTCTACAGAGATTCGATAACTCCCAGAAACTACAATTCAAACCGTTCATAGTCCTATTTAACTCGCTCCATTTCAATGGCAACAACTTCCTATCTCCTATGTTTTTAAGCTGAAACTTTCCTGGATTACGTCTAACAACCCGCGACATTCCCGCTAGAATTGTTCACCAGCCTCAACTTGCCTGCCACAGAAACTCGCCATCACCATCCCCATCGTGCGAGGTTTTTTAGCATTAACTGGAAGAACTCGGAGTAAATTGTTAGTTCCCCTCTACGGCATTCAGTCCGGTGAGAACAATAAGCCGCTTTTGTCTTCCCTGTAAAGAAAGCTGAGGATAATTTTTTCTTTGTTTCACTGATATTGCAGGCTCTGCAGAACTGGCCAGTCTGGAGTCGCCGTGGCAGGAAGATAGTTTTCGTCACTCCGCCACCGCTGAAATGGTTGCTAGGCTTGTGCATCGGTAAGTAGAACCGTTTGGTTCTGTAAATTTAACCGTTTGGATTTATAATTGTTTCGATGTACAAGCTGAATCGTTTTGTGCTATAAATTCGGCCATTTGGTTGTACAAGCTGAACCGTTTGGTCCTATAAATTTAGCTATTTAGCTCTAAAAGCTGAACCATTTTGTCCTATAAATTTAACCGTTTGGTTCTATAAAATGAACCGTTTAGTTCTGTATTAAGCGTTTGTATTAAGACTGTGAACTTGTGCTGGGCGTAACGTGTAATGTATTATTTTCTTGATTTATTTTTAAGTTTCCTCCCACACCGCAGTATTATCTTGTATTTAGAGCATCAAAACAGTTACCCAAAAAAGGGGAAATAAATTGAACATTGGTGCAGTCATATTAGTGAGTATTTACGATGTATATACATATATTCACGATACCTAAAAAATGGTAAAAATGGGTTCCTTTATGGTAATTGAAAGCATGAGTGATAATTGTATCATTCATACTGTAGCAAAATTATTTAATGTTGAGTCGTGGGAACCAAAAAGAGACAGACTTTTTCAGACTTGTTTCACTATGAGGCAATGACATCGATGCATTCCAAATTCTCTCGTACATTCATTTACTCACAATAAAAACGATATAATCATCTTTTCGGATCGTGTACAATAATATTATATTCCTCAACGACTCAAGGTTCCCTTCGTGATTCATTTATTCAATTTAGGTGTGCATTAATTGAATAACTTTCTGCTTTAAATGGTAGTTTTAGAATATAACATGAGACATAAAAACAGATCATAATATTTATACATGTCTACGGTCTCGTATCCATCCCACTGAACATCCGGAATATAACATTTTACGAATAATAAATTCGATCAATTTATCAAGAAAGAACACAAGGAAAATTATGCTAATTTACTGATTTTAATTTACTTGCGAAAATGTTCTCAGATCTTTAGTCTGGCAACGAGTTCAGTGTTATCAGTTTACTCAAATTGTAATCCGATTTGTAAAAATTGAAATCACATGTAATGTGAATACCCTGGTGAACTCATTTTTGAAATACAGAACAATTATTGATTACTCTTCATTTATGATTACTCTTCATAACATTACTATGATAAATGCTATGAATTGAACCACAATGATTTCAGTATAAAATTTCCGCCAAACTTATTTAATTAACCCTTTCGGTACCATGATGCAAACATCAAAACCTTTTCAACATATTTAGCATCAAATTTAAAAAAAGATGAGTTGTGATGTTTTACGGTCACTGCATTGTCCTGATCAAACTGTAGCTTGCACTGCCCTACCAGCGTTTGCACAGACACACGTGTTGCTCTGCATCTTAATAGGCGAAAAATGACTGCGGCTACCAGAGATGCCGTCAGTACCGAAAGGGTTAAACTAAGTTATGTAAAGAATATCAAAGAAAATATTTTCCCAAAATAAAGGGAAATTTTGTCTACAATCGAACCTTTATAACGTAAATCATAAGAACCATTCAGTTCATGGAGGCCATTGATGCTAAAGTCCGACATCTGACCTCGGTATGTGTGGCTGGATCAACACTTGTTTTAGCCAACACCTGCTGGTAAGTGACAGAGAACTGTTGTGTTTAACTAGCGAGATGAGTGGCCAATTTGTGTAAGAGAACTTGAACAGAGTGTCAGTCGGAGTATACTTATTTGCCAGGTCCCCTGGTACATAGTGTCATAAGTGCACGTGTTTGTGCTGCAGATGTTGTTTTGATCGAAGAATTTCACCAATCTCAAGTGTGGGCTGTAAATATTAATTTGATTGAAGCAGTTCGCTCTACAGCTCTAGTGTGGGCTTTAAATGTTGATTTGTTGGAGCAGTTTATCCCACATTCAGTCTGTGAGCTGCGAATGTCGATTTTATTGAAACAGTTCACTCTACAGCTCGAGTGTGAGTTGTGAATGTTGATTTGATTGGAGCAGTTCCCCTCACAGTAAGTCTGTGGGCTGTAAATGTTGATTTGATTGGAGCAGTTCACTCCACAGTAAGTCTGTGGGCTGTAAATGTTGATTTGATTGGAGCAGTTCACCCCACAGTAAGTCTGTGGGCTGTAAATGTTGATTTGATTGGAGCAGTTCACCCCGCAGTAAGTCTGTGGGCTGTAAATGTTGATTTGACGAGAGGTTCACTCCGAAACAAGTCAACGGTCTGCAAATATTAGTTTCATATAAACTGATCCCCTCACAAAACACGTGTACTGTACATGGTGAGATTCCATTGATTTTATTGAAACTGATTCTATCCAGGATAGTGTTATAAATGTTGGTGTGGTTTTTCCATGATACGGCACCACAGACAAACAAGACCTCTTTTTTATGTCTTGTTTGTAATAAACGCATGCAATTCACGTCGATATTAATCTCAAAATTTATGAGCATGATATGCAGCCACAACAGTATATGATGCCTGGAAATGTTTGTTCAGCTTCTACTATGAAATAGCTAGGGTTTCATTGTCCTGGAGTTGTGTACAATTTTCATTTTGATTGAACCGCACTCGACTGCTGCTCATACAAATATGCATCGAACCAATCAAAAAACATCACCCATACATTCGATGTGGAAAATATTGCTGGTATCAAACCATGGTGCGCACGTAATTTTTATTCATTGAACTACGTCGTTATGAAACTTCGTCGTGAAAATATTGTCCCGATAAATAAACCATATAGAATAAGAATAGAATAGAATGAGGCTATAGGAACGAACCTTCTGGCCCATTCTTGGGTCGGATAATTACTTCGATAATTATTCGGTTGTTTACCCAAGTCCCATGCCGTATTTCTAGCCGCATCAACCATGTCGGCAGCGGGATTCGAACCCGGGTCTTCCCGTTCGCAAGCAGATTCGCTCACCAGTCGACCAAGCTGGTGACCATATTTTAATTGTTAGCCCTATTCCCGCTCTTCCCAACCATCATTTACCACACAAAAAAGTATATAGTTGTCCTTGTAATATTTAATTATGTCTGGTTTTCCAAAAACACAATTTCCGAAAATTTTATTTCACACGCGAAAAAACATCAAGTTGCCCTTGTGATGCTAAATCATGTCCGGACGTTCCAATAAAAATAAGGTCATTGCGGACTAACTGGTACTGATGAGGTTTGAGTGGTGGGGATTATATATTTTGTCATGAGGCCATTACTGAGAATATCCGGGTTTGATAAAATAACTTAGAGAAACACGCTGAATCTTATTCATTTTTGTACGGCCTTTTCAACCAGATTATTTTAACCAAGAAAGTTATTCTAGGATATCTTACGAATGATTCTAAATTAAGAAAATGCACTGACTGACGGTTATGCTTTCTGAAATTCGTGTTTGATGCCATGATTTTTAAACAAGGAGCAGAGATAATGATAGAAACAGAGGAACAGCAAATATGTTTGTGATAACAACATGTACTCGTACAGTCGGAAAATTTACGTGAATTTACAAAAATCCATATATTTTTATGATGTATGATATAATTTTTTCCTAAATGTACAACAACAACGAAAGCGGTCAATTTCTCATGGATATGATATCTTATAAAATTACTAATAATTTGATTATTTTCAGCGATCGTTTTCATACGAATATAATATAGTGTTTTAGTTGTTTCACATCTTGTTATTCTCATTTGTTCTCAAGCGCAAGAAAATATTTTTAAAGCATTGGTTGCCACTGACTGTTATTCACCATTAATCATAAAGTCTCAAAAACTTGCTTATGTTATGAGGTCTTTCACTATCGATACATGGACACAGTTTTTGAAAATTTCAACGCATTTCATAGATTTATGTTTCTAGATTTATATTTTAGGTTTTTGAGCGAAATAATTCAATGAGCGTAGAATCCCATAGGTTCAGTTATTATTATTATCATTTTTAGGCCTCATTGGTCCTGTTTAAGTCCTCGTCTGCTTGCACCATTAATTCGTTTATCTTGATTTGAAGCTTGCAATTCATTGTTTTTAAATTAACATAGTGAGTGAAGCCTTTATTGGTCGAGTAATGTGAATATTTTTCCGTGACTCAAATTTCTTGAGTGCGATACGTCTGAGTTGGTCAAAACCGTTGTCTGTGAATAAACAAAATTCGAAATAACACCACGACTACTTTACACTATTAGCTTTTAGAACGTGCAACTTGTTTTATGATTGTAGTCTAGCGAACCACTAAAACTAGCGTCGTGAAATAGAATACATGCTTGTGTAGCTTGTACGATATATTATTTTTAGCGATTCCGTTCACAGGCGAATGCATTCATTAAGGTGTAGGTGACTAAAGACTAGGTAAAAACTGACACTGATGTTTCTGAGTGACATGTTTATCGCTCATAGAATGATGGGTGGCATCATTTTCCCACATCTCATGAACTTTGAAAGTAGAGTGGAAGAGGTAGAGTTTGAGGGCTGAGAATCCCTTTCCTAGGCATTCACATTTCTACAAGGAGACACTGTTAAGTCAGAGGTCTCAAAAATGCATGCCTCTCTTTTTCTTCTCCGATTACAATTTAATCCAGCGAATACAGTGCATCTACGTATGTTTGTATTGATACGTATTTGTATCTATCTTTTCTGTATTGCAAAAAATATAAGTTTCTTATTAGCAGATGATCTAAGTCTTAAAATTGTTACTCAAATTTATTTACTTTCTACGCCAGATCTGGATTTCCAGTGACAAGAGTCATTCGGAAATTTGGGACTGGCAACAACACAGACTCTGGCAACACCTCCACTACAAACACCAACACGAATAACACTCCTGTTCACTACCCTCATCTCCGTCCGTCCCCTACACTTATTCATCATCACACTCATCAGCCCAATATGGCGACCATTGATAGAAGATCCAACATGGCGGCTGCAGACGGAAACTCCAATATGGCCGCCATCGATAGAAGGTCCAACATGACGGCCATGGACGAAAGAACCTACTTGGAGGTCGAGGTGCGGCCCACGGACAGAAACCCAGGAATTGAAGGAAACCACACACAGGCGGAGTCTATTTCTCGAGGTCTCAATCGGACGACTTCGAAGTTGTGGAGAGCTAAGTCCACACCCCCCGCTCTGAAAATGTCTTCGTCTAAGAAACATGGCCGCAACATTAAGATGGAGCAAAAGGCTACCAAGGTTCGTCTTCGAAGCAGTGAAGGCTCATAAGAGTTCATTCTGGTTATTTTTTCTATCATTTCTTTCTGGAATGTCCTCAAAACTTCGTATTCTTACTTCTTTATTCTTAGAACTTGCAGTAAAAATAATATCCATCAGGCTCTTCTTTCTCATTGCAAGTATATAGACTTTAATTTCCCTCTCTGTATCCGAACTTGACCGAGTTCAGAAACTTTGGTAAACAAATTAAATTATTTAACTTTATTTAACGACTCACTTTACACTCACCTTATCATTGAGATACTATTGTATAGACTTGATACACTTAACCCTGCATTTATCGTCCATGTGTTTAAAATTTGCTCTTTTTCCTGTGTTTTTCTCTTGTTCAGACGCTGTAATGTATGCTTGACTGACTTCAAGTAAAGACCATTTTTAGATCCTATCCTCTTTCAAATGCACTACATTTCTATCGATGTCACTGAAACAAAGTTTGCTTGTCGTGTTCTGCCCAGGTGCTGGGCATCGTTTTCTTCACATTCGTGGTGCTGTGGTCACCTTTCTTCATCATGAACGTGCTGACGGTGATCTGCCCAACGTGTGCCAGCTACGTCCCAGGCGACGTGATGAGCTTCGTCACGTGGCTGGGGTACATCAGTTCTACGGTGAACCCATTTTTCTACACATTCTTCAACAAGACTTTCCGTGATGCATTCTGGAAAATTGCAACTTGCCAAATGAAGCCGTTCAGAAAGTATCATCGGTACCACAGATAAAGGATACGAATAAATATTTTACGTATTGTACAAGTGAAAAGAAGTTTACGTTGCATAACAACGTTTCACATCCTAGTTCAATGAATTATAATTGGTTAACAAATTTCTTGTTGTATAAGGAACTAGAAAAAGATTGTACTACTTGATATGTGTCTCTCCATGTTTTATTGGATGTTGTGAGCATGTAAAGCTCCTTTTGATTGAAGAATGCAATACTTATGGTGTAATATTTTGAAGAGTCTCATGTCCATAATGTATACTTCATGCATGTGCTGCATACTTCACTATAATGTCGTGTAGTACAAATGTATAACTTCAAGCTATTGCATACGATAAAATTAACACAATCAAAAAGAGTATGATTATCTATTCAGTGTATAATGCAGATTTTGGGACATATTTTGGAAATTTCGAGAGTATGACAAACATCCGCTCATTCACAGTTTTGCCATTTTGTAGGTCATGAGGATTCACGGGTTCTTATGATTTGAAATTGTATACTTTCAATTTATGTTTTATGAATACTCTGTTTTGTTCTGACATTTATACAGATTTTGGATCTGAACGTCCAGGCATACGTCAAACTTTTCATGTTATTACTGTGAGTTCCAACGAATCCTTCTGGAAGCAACATGGTTGCGATGTGCAGTATTGCTCGAAAGTATAAATACTATCTGTGTTTTAGACAAATCTTTGGTATATTTTGCATTATAGTAGGTTAGATTGTATCGCACTGGCTCACTAAATGTCCCCAGCTTTATCTTGAGTTAAGATGGTGCGTAGAATGTGTGTCTCTTGATGTTTGTGTCTGTGTAAAAGATTGTAGTTTGGAAGGTAGAGATAATTTCATTTTTCTCACTGTCGTAAGTTATGTTTCTCGTTTTTTTGTGTACGAAATAGTCACAGAAGACTATTCCTTTTTCTGGCTAATAAATCCATCATTACTGTTTTCACTTATCGAACCAAGTCAAGGTTGCTGTTTCTATGAAATTCCTGCAAAAACACTCATCAACGCAGAATGATCCTTATTAAGTGAATCGTTTTTACATGCACACGCTAACAAAAAGTTAATTTGAGGGTCAAGCAAAAAACACCAGAATATCAATAACTACATATGTCCAAGCGGAGGTTTACCATTTTTTTCAAAATTGGTATTTTTAATTCGTACCAACGAAGTGTTTCCTATTACACGATTTACTATTTTTCTCATAATTGGTATTTTCAATTTGTACCAACGAAGGGTCTCCTAATTACACTTGAAGACTACCCTGTTTGAATTTGCCTTGATGTCTATATGCCCTCACCAAATTCTACAGCAATGACTGTAGAAACATAGCCTGGGTGGGGTTCGGCTGTGACGTCATCAGTGGCTTGATCTGGAGAGAATGGAAGTCATAGAGCTATGTTTATTGTGCGCTCACAGCTATACTACGAAATCTGACCATCTGTGGTACAGTAAGACTCTGCCTTATGCCATTACGTTTTGCTACATTATGGGTTCCCATAGTATACCTTTGTATGAAATTAAGCATCTGACATACATCAAAACTTCTTCAAAAAATCTGTTGATTTGAGGTTGAGGATTCAATGTTTGTGTCGAATAACTTCATTATAGAGGAATCAAAAATCACTATTTTACTTGAAGAAACGATGTTTGTACTATCAGCGAATTGATCATATAATTTCTATACTCTCTGTTCATCACTTTAAATATCCCTCAAAGCTTATTAGTAATCCATTACCCGGTCTACCATTCACATCTCCAAATTCGATTCAAAAAATCAACTAAATCGTTTACATGTTGAAAAAAAGACGTCCAGCAAAGAAAACAAGAACTCTCTGGTGTTGCAGTGCGCTTTGTAGGACTGAATTCGGTGAATCACAGATGCAAGAAAATTCACGAGTAGACCTAAAAGGCTTGCGAAGTGGTCCAACGGTTAACAAGTTCTGTTCGTTCGGATGTGTCGCCCGATACATGCAGTACGGCATGTCTGGACAATGGAGCTCTTCTACACAACTAATTTCCCCTAAAAAATGAACTGCAATGTACTGTGGATGTTTGCTGTCCAGGTAATTTTGATATGCACGATACATTTTTGACTCTCGTTGGATCTGTTACATAATGAATAGGGTTGACTCGCATAAAAGGGATCCTTGCCAGGTAATTGATATGAACCACATAATTGATCTCTGTTAATCAACAGATCCATGATGCATGATGAATCTGAGCAACACAATGGATCTCTGCGATCTGTAGATGAATCTGTAATGTACTATTCGCACAGATCTGTGCGTATGAATCTATGAATGTATCGGTGTGACTCAGCAACCAAGTGATAGACTTACTCTACATAATGAATCTGAGTACGATGATTGTATGCTGCTCAATAGATCTATGTTACATGAATTATAGGAGCTGATAAGTAGGCTGTGCTAGGTAATGGATCTCTTGTAGGAAGTGGATCGGTGTTGCATGATAGATTTTTCTGAGCGGTAGAAACGTGTTACATACAAGATCCTAGATTTATAGTAGCTGTACGTTACTTATAAGATCTCAGCCACCAGACTGATCTGCTACACAATAACTCTGTGCTTCACTGTGGATTGTCCTGCATTTTATGTATGTAGAACGCATTATATCTGTACTCCAGACTCGCTATGTTGAGTACAGCATAAACCGATAGACGTGTGTACCATACTGAATCTCAACTACATTTTAAATCTGTGCTGCACAAACGATGCTTAATACAAGATGACTCTAACCTCTATTTTTCGACAACATAATGAATTTGTTTCGCTCAGTAAATCTTTGATACGAAAACGATGAGTTAATGCATTTGAGAATGAGATGCTAAAATTCAATCACTTCTAGCATCCCAGTCTGCAGAATTTATTTTGATTTCGCATTTCTTCGATTTCATGTTTCCAAAAAATTGGAACATCGTCTTCAATACTTTACCCATCTCTGGTGAAACGTTATCGCTTGACCAACCGCTCATCATGTTGCTCTTGATTTCTGTCTTTTTGTGAAAGGATATTCCGCGATTTATGTTCGTCAAACTGGAAGTCTCTACCTTAAACCGTAAGTTTTAATATCTATTTCAATCATATATTTGTGTTATCATTTTAGCGCTAACCATTTCACTCCGTTTTTTGGCGTCGATAACTGACTATATTCAACAATATTCTACTGGAAATAAGATTAAAAATTAAATACTTAACTTGCTTTATTTTTTCATAAATGTTTTTAAAAAGAATTTTATTTTCTGTCTGATGCCTGAAGCTTATAAAATCTATTACATATATAGAGTTTTTACAAAGAGCTCTCATTTCTGAAACAATTCTACATAATAATTATTCGCCTCGTACTGTTCATACTTCGATATTTCATTTTTCATGCTCCACTAATTCTGTCAATGTTACCGATGAAATTCAGACACAAGTTCTAATCCTCTTCACTATTTTACTGCTTAGTTCGAAAATTGAAATTATGAAGTTTCCTTTCTGCCGTTAATGTTCTTCATTGAATATGAATTCAGTTAATCTTGGTTTTGGCTCGTGTCGTAAATTTATTGTCTTGCATTCTAGAATGATTTTTAAAACATCATGGCATTGCTTATGTAGTATTTACTTACCTGCATTCTTCACAAGCGTGATAGGTCTCCTGATGCTTTCCCAATGAAGTGCTGCAGCAAATAAGGGGTAAACCATTTTCTTATTAGGTTTCTTACTCCAGTATTGTAATAACTAAGCACTGCAAAAAAAGCAAAAAATATACTTTCAAATTCGTGTTTTTTTCTACTAACTTATATGTATCACCGTTTTAAACACGTGCAATCACTGTAAATTTCCTTCGACACCCTGTAGACTAATTTTCATTAAACAGTTACAAGATCCAGTAAATGAATCAGATATTTTCGAACAAATATTAACCCTTTAGCGACGAGAAGGACCATACGGTCCTCTTTTACGGTCTTTGGGAGAATCGTTCCAATAATTAAACAGTGAGCAATATGAGGTTGCTACTAGGTTTAAACGCGGCGGCATGTTACAGCGTCGTTCTTTTGGCTGCCTGGCTCTCAGCGTGCTTCATTGCATCAGTGTACAGACGGTCTTTGTGAGCTTAAACGTAGAAACTAGAAAAAGAAATTGATCGCTAAAGGGTTAAAGAAGGTTCGAAGCCTTGAGACCCTTTACCCTCTGCAGGTAATCGAGGAGTCATAACTCATTTTTATGTTCAATCTCCTCGTTGCTGGAGCTGCCGTAGGAGGAACACTTGATAATTAAATGTTTGGTTTAACGTCCGTAGACATTTTGAAATATCTCTTCAAAATGATAGTTAACAATTTAAAAGATTCTAATTAATATAATTTAATCTTTTTGTAACATCCATAGGTTCTTCATTTGATTTTATTCAACTTTATGTTTGTAATTCAATTGAGTTCAATTTAGACTAATTAATTGTTTTATTTTCTTGTTTCATCGTATTTTCTCTAGGTAACTCGAAATTTCTTATTGTTTCCCTCCGCTCTAATTTGAGAATATTCTCAAACATCAGGTAATAATATTTTTCATTGTATACTATATTTGGAATACTTTCTATAAGTATGATGTGTTGTTAAGGTCGCAAAAAATCCTTTTAGTGACCATTATTAACAAAACTTATGTTGCTAGATAGGATTCAAGATTTACTATAAACGCTATAAAAGAATCCACACAAACAAATAAGAAAAACTTAAACCACACAACTGACTAACACTCATCATTAACTGCGACTGATGCTAACTTTAGTTAGAACTCAACTTGTTGCTACGTATCTCTCTATGCATTGAATGCACAACCAGAAGGCCCCTTCATTTGTACAACTTTCTTCTCCACGAGTTAACGACATATTCTCAAAGGCTAGTATGTGCATGCACTTCATGCTCTTGATACACTTCATGCACTTGATACACTTCATGCACTACAAGCACTGCATCCATCACATGCCCTTCATGCCCTGCATTCACTACGCGGATAATTATGCACTTTGTGCGTCCAGTTTTCCTTTGAAAATACCATGCTCTGTTTCTCTACAGTTTTTTCCATTGCCCTAATAGCCTTTTTATCGTTTTTCCATTCCTGTTTTTTAATTTTTTATAAAGATATTATGCGTGTGTTTTCCTATTATACAAATTACTAGCTTCACCACATTCCACAAACAACGTTAAAAAGAGGTGTTCGGTGCTGCATACATTTAAACGCAGTAGCGTCCCTAATTACGCGACTCTACTCCAATCACAGGTCACGCCTATTGATTTATGGGCGCTGTTTATCATTGGTGTGTTCGTTGGATGGTTTGGTCATTTACATGATTTAAAATACGTGCTTCCCTCAATGAAAAGTTATTGGCATGTAAAACATCTCATTTTTATTGACATTTGGTACAGTCACACGCATTTCATTTTTAGTATTCGTTGACGCAGGTAGTCAGTGTTATGTGTTTGCAATCTTAAATCTGTACATTACAGTGGTCTTTATCTACTTTTTCATAATTTTAAAAGGTCACTGGATACCTCAGCATTAGCGATCTATTCATTGGCCTGGCCATGGCAAGCGCCAATCTTCTGATTGGAAAAATAGTTGTTTTCACTTGAATAGACTGCAAATATTGGCTTCCGGATAAACAACTTTTGACTGCACATTTTTTATAGTGATTCCTGTTTTTTTCTGATAGGCAGCAATGAATGTCAGGAATATTCCCCACTGCAAGAATATTTACAGCACTAGATGATACACTGGACATACTCTGGAATTGTTGTTTTCAATTCAATCCCTTTTAAAATCTGATTTTAATGTTTACAAGTGGAAAATATTGTTAGTGCTCATATTCAGTGCTTCAGACTCCAAATTAGCAATGCCTAGAATTTGTTAATATGATCCTTAGATGATACGTTATTACGTCGGAAATATGCATAACCATGTTTGTGTGTCTTAAAGTTACTTCACTTTTTTTAACTGAGTTGTTATGACGAAAAAATGTCCAGGTGGGTCGTTCAATTTGATTTGATTTATTCCGATTTGATTTATTACTCAAATGGTTAAAATTTTTGTCCAGCATGTGCCAGGTTGAAATAAAGAAAACATTGATGTAAGCACTGATGCCCGACGTAATTAGTTAAAATGTATTAATTTTAATCTGAAAAATATTGCCTTAAGTCATCGCTGGGTTGTGATCATTGGTATTTCTAAAATTTTAAAATAATTTCTTGCGAAGCACAGCAAAATTGACTCGTAAAATGAAGCGAGTGAATTTTGAAGAAAGTGTTTTTTTGAGCGATAACGATGTAGGCGCTGGTTCAAAATAACCTCGAAACATCAATTCCTAGTCCTAATATGTTAAAAATTACTGTTAAAAATTTCTGCTTTCCTAATCGTTCGTGTGACATCAAAAACCACTATTTTTATTTTATATCATTTTCACTAAATGATCAGCATTTACAAATTGATTGGCAGACGAATCGTTGTCTTGTTGTCTCAGACACAAAGGCCAATGCCGAACAATCCAATGCAGCTTCTTCCAAGGCCCCTGTAAGGGAATTATGTGTTAGGTTTTTTCCTTTTTTAATGAACATGAATATATTTTCCATCACTGCTGATGGGAAGCATGTTGATGTCCATTCAAAAAGGAAACAATTCGGTAGATATTTTGCTTACATGTACGAAGGGCTAAAATGAACATTGTAATAGATCGTTTAGTATTGGGCTCCTTTTATGAGGCAACAGGAAAATACTAACGAATATATTATATACACTAATGAATCGTTAGTATATATATATATATATATATATATATATATATATATATATATATATATATATATATATATATATATATATATATATGTATATTATAAATACTAACGAATAATACTAACGAATCGTCTGTTGACAACAAAAAATGCATTTTATATGCCGTCTATTATCTGCCAACTATACATCAGTAATGCTTAATGTACGCTAATTAAAAATTTTTTAGGTACCAATGATCGTCACCACTCCTATCTGTGACATGTATTCTGAATTTGCCTGTGTTTTTGACGAGAAAGTTGCACATTGACATGAAAAATATGGAATTTGTTCTGATTCTTGTTCAGGAACATAATGTTTCCCATTACTTGAAAATTGATCACCCATTCAAATGGCTCTACAGAAACCCGGAAATGATCCCTGATACGCAATCATGTTTCTTTCAGGGCAAATGGTAATTATTGAGTACTTCAAGCATTCATTTCTAGCGTCCGTCGCTTTTGTCAACCGAAATCACGACGCGAATCAGATTCCCTTGATGATTTACGAGGGCATGAAATTATTGAATGTTCAGCTGATCCTATATGCAGTTGGTCTCTTGTTGCTGGTTTCGTGTTAACTTTAATTTGCATGATGCGTATGATGTGGCTATAATTCTCGGGAACATACGGAAATTCTGTTGATCCAGGTCACAGGTGATACTTGAATCGCTTTGTTCAGCTACCGTCACTAAATTTTCGTGTACCTGAAGACTCCATCGTATGTTGCATGGACTCGCGGAGGGTATTGTGCAAAATTTACAGTTGCATCACCATGGTAAAGATTTATGGAAAGAGTCATTTTCATGCCAATAAAACATCGCACATTCAAGATATGAACTAAACAGTGTATTTTCCACAAGTAAGAGCACAGCCTTACACCAAACTTAAGAGATATAAGAGCAATGATCCAAACTCTAGACTAAAGAAATTACAGAAAATAAATGTATGATAGAATAGACAAAATATTCTTGCAAACGAGGTGTTATTTTTAGCTGCTTTTAACTTGGGTATTACTAACTACTAATATTTTCAGGTATAACTGTTTATTGACTGGAAGCATGTCTTTTTACTTACAAAGAGAGTTGCATGTTAACGAATTCTTGGTTTCGAAGAATAGTTTTGAAACATGGTGCCCCAATTTACAAACAAGCTCAAAGATCGTATAAGGATTATATCGATTATAAAATAGATTTTCTCCCAGTTTTGTAGTATTTACACAGTACATTACAACGGCAAGGTGAAAAATCTGGAAATTATATTGAATAAAGTCATCTACGCAGAAACACACTTTGTGAAAGGCAGCTACAGTAAACGAGTGATAGCTACCGATGCCCTGGTGCGTTTCAAGAAAGTTTTTCAATTTATAAAAAGTGAAAATGCAAACTACTACCGCGACCACTTTATTAGTGGTTATATAACGTATATAAGTCACTCCTCACTCTTCCACATAAGAGGAGTAGGTGCACTTCTTTATTCTGAATTATTTATAAGATTATCGACGGTAGTTACATAAGATATGAGCAAAATCATGACGTAAAGCCCCTAAACTTACACTATATGTTTAATTAAGGGTTTTTTAGGTTATTTAGCCTCTATCAGTTAATTAAAATACCTCAGTCTGCACTTGAACTTGGGTATGTTGTTGAGAATTATTGATTTCGAAATCAGTAGGAGGATCGATAAAAAGATTTATTTTATATTTGAATCTCCCTTATTGAACGGTTTATTAAAACTTTCAATACTTTTATAAAATATCATGAATAACAGAATATCATTAGGTGTATTAAGATGTTATTCTGGCGTCAATAGAAAAAATGGACGATTATCTATCATAATTCGGTAGCGTCTTTTCAATATCAAACAGTATGAAGAAGTATTTTTGCAGGTAAAAAGAAAATATACACTTAAGGCAATATATTGTATACCAATTCAATTAATGAAACTTTAGATAACTTATTTTATGCGGTACGTAGAGAATTTAGTACAAAGTTCAGAGAGTATTAAACATACAAATACTTGTGGTTTTTAATATGCGAAAAAACTGATACGATGTAATTGCTTTTAAACTTTTAGTTGTATAATTTTGAAGAAATATTAAAAAAACAGTCTGTTTACATACATGTTTATTTCATAGAAGACAAATGCCTTGTTTTATCCATTACCCCTGACCATTTTGTACTTCACATAGAGTGGCAGGCAAAATAATCACCAGATTGCATATTCATAGACCACGTACAATTACGAAAATTGGACTATATGTAAACAATAGTATAAAAAGGTTAATAATATATCTAAAACCCACAAATATGTGTTGCGTTGACGATCATATCTGTTGTTATGATCGTGAAAACAAGATAACCCTATTTTGTTACTGCTTTATATGTATAACATACATGACCTCAATGCATAACCGTGTTGGCGTTATGCTTTTTTGTTTTTTATTTTATGGGTGTCAGATATTCAATGGTATGCAAAATTGAAATTGTGAATTGTAATTAAAAAACTTACAAAGAGGACGTTAATTTTGCGCATTATTAGCGTCTCTCATCTTCTTCCCATTTTATTACCATATAACACATAAAATATTTTTTTTATCAGTCAATTTTTAGTATTTTAAATGCTTTCTGTCTATTTTAAAAAACATTTTAAGCGGGAATGACTGTTATATAATAACAGTTTAATAAATGAAGTAAAATATATAAGCTCTCCTTCATTGGCGATGAAAAAGTTTATTCCACTAAAATTAATAATGGTGTCTTCAACGTATTGATGTAAGAAACCAAATTGAGTTTCTTTTTTTAAATTTACTTCTTTATTGTTTTAAGTCATATTGCAGCACTCTAATTTCATTCGTAATTAAAAGAAGAGTCAACTTCTCAATATTTTTCAAAAATTATGAGGAAGCTGTCTCGTCACCTCGACTTGTATTCTATGTGTTTTAAAATGATGATCTCTGTGTGCTATGAAGACAGTCATTTAACATCCTAGTCAACGCATGTGTTTGTCAATGAGAGAGAAAAGGGTCATTCCTTGAGCAAAAGAAACAAAAGTGTGTAGATAAAAAGCTGCGTGTTGTAGTTGTTCATGATCTAAGAAGAAAAATAAATGTAAACACGAACATATTTCTTTGTTAAAAGACGTCGGCTCGATTGCAACGATATTTGTACCTCGGCAGGAAAAGATGGATTAGTAATCGATAGCTGAGAAGCTGTAACCTGTTTGTGATAAAAACAGAACTGGCTGGGAACCTGTTTACAACTGCTAGTATGTCAACTGGTTAAAATTACGTTGTACGTGCATGACTGACATGAGTACTTCTGCTGTATTCAACAAAGAAGTTCGTTTCACATTTTAGACTAAAATAGTTGAAATAATAGCGAGTGATATTCAGTTCGTTAGGATTTAATTTGCAGTGTAAAATATTCACGAAAAATTTGAAAAGAATCTAGCTTGTTTCTATTTCCAGCTCAATATGAAAGAAAACTCAGTGAAATATATATTTTTAACAGAGCACATTGCGCAATACTCGAATCGCATTTCAAGAATGAAATGTTAAAAACAAGATTTCTCAGTTGTAAGTTTTTGCCTAGATAGTTTATTGTTCTTATTGTTCATGAATTTCAGTGCTGAAGAATAGAATAAAATAGAATATGGTAAAACGAACCAGCCGTTTGGTTTATTCTTGGGCTGCTACCCGAGTCCAATGCAGTCTTAAATATTACCGAGGTTCTGGTCATACCATCAGTCAGTTAGTTGTAATACTGGAGGTCTAATATCAAATATATGTCAAGACGATTTTTGAATGCGTTGAGATTGAATCAACATACAGTGCATCAACAACCACAATTCTATTTACTTCCATGTACGCTGAGGATTTTTCTCATTTTGTTCGAAGGATTTTTAATTTCTGACCAATAAAATTACTCTATTTCATAGGTTGATCAAATCAAAATGCGATAGGTCTAAATTTCATTGGTTGACATGCAGAAGCAGAGTCAACCCATGAAATTCATTTCTATGCTTTTTCTAAGGTTTTGATGAATTAACACTAAGGTTAAAAAATCGGAGATATATTTCTCAGTGCATATTTGGTTTACCAATTGTGAAATATTTTCAGATCTACGAACTTTTGCTTTTAAAAACGAGAAAATGTAATTCCTGTTAGGGAAGTAACGAGAGCGTTACTGATTGCTGTCGTGCATTTTTGAAAAGATGTATTGTAAAATAAGTGTATATATTTCAAGTTAGTAATTTATATTTGTACACGTCAATATATAAGTAAAATTTTGAAAGAATAGGAATGCTTATTTTGAACAATATTTGGCTTTACATACTTTAATAAACATTGCAATTAATTACTTGCCAGGTAGAGTGAAAATTATGACTTTTGTATATCAAAAAAGAGCGATATTTATAAATAGCGGTAAAAATCTGTGTATATTGTGAATAAATTTTATATTTAATATAGCTGGAAAACTGTTCGTTGACTCTTGAATATTTTTTTGCTCCCAAGAAAATTTTCCGAGGTGGCTTTTATTTGTTCATAATATTTAACAACGAATATGAATTGTTTTCTTTATTCAATTTACAATTTTGCGAACTACAGGTTTAATGAAAATATGGCGACCAATAATTTAATTAAGAGACAGTTCACCCTCGTTGAGTGTTTCTGATATGTTTTTGAGTATACATATAGCTTTAACAACTATGTATGTGATACACATAAAGAAAATTTTGCTACGCAGTAGTTATGCTGTAATTAATTTATTAGAAAATAATTGTTTTTAGTGATAAAACATGAAAGCTGTTAAAATTCAAATTTTTATTTAAGTAAAAAATCAAGAACAGTTAATTATAAGTGAGACTGTGAAATGTACAGGTTATTTATTTAGATGTTAAACAACATAGTCTCTTTGTCCTATAAAATCGTGCATTAGTGGCTATACATATGTATTAATCCATTGAATGTCGTCAGTAGAAATGAATCTTATTCTGTTTAGCCTTGTATCGAGTGCTAGTCCTAATACAGTTGTGTATAAAGGCTGCCTTTAAATTACCTCCAATACTGTTACTGTGCGTTCACCTACGATTAGTTTGTTAAAGTTAAGAGAGGATCTCACACAGGCTGTAAAACGAATTCGGGTGAAAATTGCTACTAATTTAGTCGTAGTCGGGTGAATATTACTACTAATTAGTCGTAGTCTTGTGAATATTACTACTAATTAGTCGTAGTCAGGTGAATATTACTACTAATTAGTCGTAGTCGGGTGAATATTACTACTAATTTAGTCGTAGTCAGGTGAATATTACCACTAATTTAGTCGTAGTCGAGTGAATATTACCACTAATTTAGTCATAGTCGGGAGAATATTACTACTAATTTAGTCGTAGTCGGGTGAATATTACTACTAATTTAGTCGTAGTCGGGTGAATATTACTACTAATTTAGTCGTAGTCGGGAGAATATTACTACTAATTAGTCATAGTCGGAAGAATATTACTACTAATTTAGTCATAGTCGGGAGAATATTACTACTAATTTAGTCGTAGTCGGGTGAATATTACTACTAATTTAGTCGTAGTCGGGTGAATATTACCACTAATTTAGTCGTAGTCGGGTGAATATTACTACTAATTAGTCGTAGTCGGGTGAATATTACCACTAATTTAGTTGTAGTTGGGTGAATATTACCACTAATTTAGTCGTAGTCGGGTGAATATTACCACTAATTTAGTCGTAGTCGGGTGAATATTACCACTAATTTAGTCGTAGTCTGGTGAATATTACTACTAATTAGTCGTAGTCGGGTGAATATTACCACTAATTTAGTCGTAGTCAGGTGGACATTACTATTAATTAGTCATAGTCGGGAGAATATTACTACTAATTTAGTCGTAGTCGGGAGAATATTACTACTAATTTAGTCGTAGTCGGGTGAATATTACTACTAATTTAGTCGTAGTCGGGTGAATATTACCACTAATTTAGTCGTAGTCAGGTGGACATTACTATTAATTAGTCATAGTCGGGAGAAAATTACTACTAATTTAGTCATAGTCGGGAGAATATTACTACTAATTTGGTCGTAGTCGGGTGAAAATTCCTTCTAATAAGTCGGACTATCTGAAAGTTCAGGAGTCGATCTTGGAATCGAAAGATTGTGCTTCTAACTTCACAGTTCTGGATCAGACTCTGGTTAAGTAAAAGCTATTAAACTAATGAGAAAAACCTATTCGTAGTTGAACTGATACGTGGTTGAACGATTTTATTCTCGCGTAATGTATTGCCAGTTCTGTTGGCATCAGAAAGTTATTACTGCTTGATTATTTCTTCAACCTACATTTAGTTTTCCTACCCAATCTATTGGATTTTACTTGACAATCTATGTATATTTTTTTCATGACAGCCCATGAAAATTTTTTTGGCAATCTATGGGAATTTTTTTTTGGCCAATTAAATATATGCAATTCATTTGTGAACAACCTGTAGGAACTTTTTTAAAAATGAACGAAAAAATCATTCGTTCAAAAATACATCATAAGCAATAGCAACCATTCGTCCGAAGACACATTACAAGTAATTGCTATCATTAGGCTAAAAAGACATTATAAGTAATAGTACTCGATGGACCTAAAACTGAACGCATATCAAGACCATTTCCCGCATAAAATGAACCATTGAACAAAAAGAACAAATGTAAAACTCCCAGATCACAATGTTTCCGAAAACAAACGAACAAATTCTAAGACTTTCCCACTGCATAAAAATGAAGAGAAAAACTATTTTTTTGCACCTTCCGTAGAATTTAGAGCAGAGAGTAAAGGCACCTCAGCCACCTGACTTCTCCCATCTCATTAATGAAGAACAGGACATTTTTCTTCAAACTCCCAGGGAGTTGAGTTCACCCTAATCAGATCATTGGACCTCCTGTTAATCCATAACTGATCACTTCATTTTACGGAAGAGATACATGTTTTCTTTCTCACGCCCATGGATTTTCGAGATGATTTTTACGGTGAAATGAATATAAACATATCAAGTTTATAAATAATGGATTTCTTGGGTTTCTTGACTGATCATCTTGCTTGTTCACGTGGCTAGTGATCCTCATTTAGTTAAACAAGGGAGGCTCACCTATTAAGGAAAATTGAACCACCCTCCTTGGGCCGAGTAGTCATCCATGTAAATGAAAGAAGCCTGAGAAATAAATCAAAATTGAACCAAAGAACTGAACAGAAGAAAAGAAACGAAGGTTACTGCGCTGCTGCTATTGACATGTAATAAAAATATAAATACTGCCCAGCCGTCACCTCCTTACATTTAAGACTTGATTGATAACGATCCTAACAGCAAGCTTACAACTTTCGATTTCATGTACCTCATTTACTGCAGAAATTTCGTATAACTATATTTACAATGCTGAACTTACATTTCAATCCTCCCCTTCTTAGTCTCAAATTTTATGCAAACAAACTAATTCCTGTAATCGAACACTCAGAACAGAACTTGCCCAAAAACATGACACTGAACCATCAGCTGGTCGACTGGTGAGCGAACCCACTTGCGATGCGGGAAGACCCGGGTTCGAGACCCGTAACCGCTATGGTCTGTTCAAGACCCGTAACCGCTATGGTCTGTTTGTGCATGACCATCGATGGTTCGAACTACGGCATGAGACTTGGGTATCGACCCAAGAATGGGCCAAGAGGTTCGTTCCTAATGCCTCATTCTATTCTTTTCTATTCTGGAGGTACCCTTGTGTGTAAAAACAACGGCGTGTAAAGTGCATCCATCATTGGCACTCATGCGCAATAAAATCATAAGGTCGTATGTCAGAAAACCATAACAAAATTCAAATCTTCACGTGAATGCAGAATTGAAAGCAACGCCCTTCCATAACAATTGCGCATCTCTCAATCATTTCCCCTTGTGACAATGCCTATGTCAGAAATGTTTAGCATTTCATCATTCAAGCGAATCTTGATGCTGATCTCATAACAACATTCATATCCTGAATATTCAATTTATACGTACGTTTATTCTCAGTGAAACCCTTGATACAACCCAATATTCAATAATTGGAGGTCACAATAAATACATAGAATCATCTGAGTCTAGTCTTTGCAACGCTCACGTGGGATGCGAGTTCATCCATATTTCATTGTTATTAACAGTCTCCTCGTAAGATCGATAAATCTGCCCAATAAAGACGTCTAATCACAACCCTCGAAATTTCACCTGATTATTTTCAGGACAATTTCACTGTACTGGTAGAAGACGATCAGTTTCAGTTTGTGTAGATGTACATGTTACTCAAACGCTGATATTTACGGACGATTTCAACAAGTCAAGCCGGCTAACTTTTGATTTTAAGCAAGAAAGTTGATGAATCAGTTATATTATAAGTGAACCTATAAAAATGTTAGAATATATGTGTAGATTAAATAGAATCGTTTATAATAAAGAATAAAGCAAATAGAAATAGATGTACCACCAAATAATAAAACACTCTTTTTCCACTGCCTTATGTATGTATGTAATAATTTTTGTATCCTATTGATTCTTCCCTTTGGAATGAGTGATCAGAATATTTCGTGTCTGTAAACAAGAGGAATATTGTTCTCTGATCGAAATACAACCAACGCGTGCATTTATATTTTATGAATTTGTATTCATAGCATCTACTACCTTTTGTCATGAAATTTATTCAATGTACACCTCTTTAAAAACCTGTATTCGAGTGCTTCTGGTTGCATTTCATTCGCCAAGATGAAAAGTTGACCTAACTTAATATTGCAACGTTTAAGCGTTGTTGACTAGATGGGTCGGCGAGAACAGAAATGCATTTAATTTCATGGTACGTCCGTATATTTGAACAAATAAAGGAGTCTCAAATCGAAGGACTCGTAAAAACAATACAATGGAACCTAACTCTTGCATTAGCTCATGCTGCTGTGCTTCTATTGTTTTGCAGAAGAGGCTTTATGGTGAATTTAAAACTGCACTCTAAACAATTCATTCTGAGCAGCTCAAGGCAGTAAAAAAAGCGAGCTTTTTCAAATTTAACTGGAATTTTTTGAGCCGATCATAGTTCCCTGTTTCGAAAGTGGAATACGATTGACTTGTTCTTTGATGTTTTTCCAAAGCATTTGGGAATGAATCATGGTAATTGTGATATGCCGACTGGCAAAAACTGGACTATGACTCAAATTTAGCTTATGGTTAGTTTTTATTCAATCATGCTAGCAATCTTTCTAAAAATGAGGTTCAAAATTCATAAAAGCATTTAAATATTTTTTAGCCACGCATTATTTAGAACAGGCATAAATGCATGTATATCGAATTGTTCTTCGAAAGACAGTTCTTTATATAATTCATAATTGCCTTGGCAAATATTGCTTATTATAAATGATTTTTCTAATTTTATTGCGGTTTCTACTAGTTCTAAAGTTATCTTGATGTATTTACTGAAATTGAGTATAGTGCTAATGAATTTC
>VCRD01000239.1:328060-364578 GCA_006783055.1 Trinorchestia longiramus
TTAAACCAAAAACATCTACTACAACAACGCCATGTCATTTTATCCCCGCTTTTAATTAATCCGAGCTCCAAAACATGAAACTTATTGGAAACAACAAGATCCCGTTTCAAAATTTGTTGCTGTGTTTCAATAGCGTTTCTCCACTTGCTGTAACTTGTTCTCTGCTATCGAAAGACAATGGAATAAAGAAATAAACTACAATTTGTTCAAACTTTAAATACATAAAAGTCCATGCACAAAAAGAAAGCAGAATAGTGATACTTGTCATGCAGGGTTCATCTTAAAATTGAACTTACACCACAGAGATCAGCGCTGCACCTGGCGGCCTAATTGAGGCTGGGTAAAAATTTATGAGAGATGCAGCATAACAGTGCATTTTTTTACACAAACAGATCATCATACGAAACATCAAACATATGAAAAAATAGAGGAAAGAATCTTTGTTAGCCCTGCTCTCATATAATTTTGAGTAATCTTGCTATTTCTTACATGGATCATCAACGTTACTTGCTTTCCATTACAATATATATTATAATAAATTATTCTCAACACTAATTCAGTGTCAGCCCTATGAACTACGTCCAAATGAAACTAATGACGTTGTGTGTCTCGCACTTCTCTCAATCATGCACCGGAAGAGGCCAGAATGCCCTATTTAAAGGAAGACATTAATCTTGGAAGTGAAGTCATAAATCGAGTCAGTCGGAGCTGAGCGACCGACCACGCTTTAATGACGCAAGGCTTCGAGTATTGTCACTGGTAGCAACAAATGGCGAGCAGCCACCAAGATTTATTGCCCATCACTGAAAGAATTGATTCCAGCATTTGTTCGTCTTTAAATCTTCGAGTTTGATGAAACAAAGTTCCCTGGAGATGTTTCCAACGAAATGGATTCTTTGCGTGAAGTTTTTCTTAAATCAGACAAAAACATTTTTATAGGAAAGTTGAGCACGACAGATGCTCATTTTGTGTAACGTTTTTTCTAAAATCAAATTAATTTTTTTTTAAGCTACCTGGATGGTTCATGTAAAATGCTTTATGGATTTAGGTATGATTTAGAACTTGAATCATTAATCGTACAAAATAAATTGTTTGCATCTAAAACTTTCAAAGTATGTACACTTACGTTTGGTATCAGAAGAAGACACAAGCAAAACAAGACCTATCATTAATAAACGGGAAATGTACTTTTCTGATTGTATTTGGTACGAATTACGAAATTTTTCATAACCATGCGAATTATTCATCAGCACTAAAACAGCCATGAGGGTAGATAAATATAAAACAAATGTAACAATAATAACGAAGATCCTGTACCCGCTTTAATTTGAGATGATGAGAGACGGCAGTCAAATATTCACAAAATCACAATGAAAAAGAATTCTCACGATAGAGACTAGAGTTACGCTTCAGAGAATCAGAGATCTATAAGTAGCAGTTCAGAGAATAAGAGGAATAGAAGTTACACCAAAAAGAAGAAAAAATGGAAATATATATCAGAAAATCATAAAAATCGGAGTCGAACTTCTGAGAATCAGAAGAATTGGAGCAACAGTAGATACAGGAATCGGAACCACACAGTAGATACAGGAATCAGAACCACACAGTAGATACAGGAATCAGAACCACACAGTAGATACAGGAATCAGAACTACACAGTAGGTACAGGAATCGGAATCACACAGTAGATACAGGAATCAGAACTACACAGTAGGTACAGGAATCAGAACCACACAGTAGATACAGGAATCAGAGCCACATAGTAGATACAGGAATCGGAACCACACAGTAAATACAGGAATTGGAGTCACAAAGTAAAGCATCAGAGGAATCGGATTTAAACTTAACACGTTGACTCCGAAGTGGTACGTATGTGTACTACTTAGGTTAGGTTCTATAATTTTTTCAGATCCTCCTAGTGACTATGCGTACAAAGGAAAGTTTTACACCAATCAGGCAATCGGAGGCAACGTGTTAAGAACATTCGTGGAGTCGGTAAGTCAGTAAACGTTCGCTAACCCTGTAACATAGCCAGGGCTGCACAAATTTAGTTATTGCTTTTTAAACTAGCAAAACTGCAACAAAGTAATTTCATATCAAACCTCGTGACACATTAGTGGTACAATCTACGAAATATGGACTGGAATGTGAAACTATTGGTTATTTTTCCTCATCATTTTATTATTCTCTAACGACTGAAGAAAACACAGACGCATGCTGAAATCCACGTTAACTTGTCAAGATAGAAATGTAATAAAAACATTCTAACGAATGACAAAGAAGGTTATCAAAATCAGCAAAGCACTTCTAAAAGCATCAAAGTGATTTCAGCCGAGATACTTCCCTCGTACATGCAAGTAAAGATTTAAAAGTGCGTCCTGTTCGAGCTCTGCCCATGTGTACGTTTGATCATGTGAATCCTTTAAAGCCTGTGTATTTTTACAAACGAAGAGATATTTTTCTGAGGTTAAAATAAGTGGAAGAGAGACCACGCTCTGCTGCCATGAATCGTTTTTTCGCGTCCAAGTGAGTTGTGCCGCAGCAAAAGCGCTCCGTTTATTTTGCCTTCTGGTAACGGATGGTGCAATTCATCTTTCAAATGCAACGTATATGCATCACTCCAAACTGAAATGGTCGTTATGTCTAACACCTGGAAGTCAGTGTTACAAACTAACCCAAGATTTATTCGTTTCCGTCAACCAAACATCCAGATGAACATTATTTGTGCCTGTTCATCTTTTATTCATGGAGTGTATATTTACTAAAATACATAGAGCTTTCAGATGGTACGTTTCCAAGCGTTCAAGAGTTTAGGACCCCAATATTTTCACAATTTGAATTATTTTCCTAATAGCTCGTCATCATTTTATCCTCGACACTTGTTAACTGTTACTGAACGTTGCTTTGATTTTAGTGAACATAAATCAACTATTATTTAGGGACTACCTTCGTTAAAAAACCAGTCATATCTTGCTGACGTTGCAAGGTTTTTTCTCCTACATTAGTTACACCTCGCCAAGAGAAAGAAAAATGGTAATTATAGCTGTGTGTCAATTGATCATTTAAACAGGATAAAAACCGTGGTATGTATCACGATTTTTATACACCACGACTTTTATTCAGGTGGTGATACACGGTTTTCATCATACGATACAAATGCTTTACTGATGTACATGGTGGGAAAACTATGTACGATTTTCTCTTAGTGGTACACGTTTGTACCACAACGCGTGTCAGTAATATCCACGACTGTATCTACTTGTGTAATATACAGTGTATCTTCATCTCTGCCTCTCTCTCTCTATCTTTTGAGTGTCCTCATTTTTTTCTATCCATTATTGAAGAAAATTTATTGCACTGAAATCAGACTCTAAAGTAAATAGTTACTTTGACTTTTGTTCCGTTACTCTATTAAATATGTATATTTAATTCATATATGTACGAGTCCACATGTGAAAAATGTATTTTATATCATGGAACCTTGATTTTATCAAATTTAAACCATAAAATTTCCACGCCCAAATATCGGTAGATAAGATACAAAATGGAGTATTTAGTTATGGCCAAAACTACGTAGCTGTTACTAGAATGAGGTTTGCAGATAATCTTAAGCTTCTTATAATAGAGCGTGAAAATCAAAGAAAAATTTTACCCGACAATGAAAAGAAATTTACAAGAAACGTAGTATTGAAGAAATTGTTCAGTCATTGAAAGAAGCATTTATGTTATAGGTATATTTAGTTAATTTCGATGTAAAAATTAAAAAAATTATTTCATTGCATAGATTTTTAATTTTATCACCTTTATGCTGTGGAATTTCCACGAGGACTATCTCGTTTAGAAAACACATTATATCAGATATTTCTGTCTGAACAGCTGCCTTTGATTTCTGCTAAAGAATCCAAAACTTTTGTGGATTAAAAGTAGGGTGACGTAAAACGAAAAATGTTTCGTTTCAAACTCTGTTGTATAGCAATCTCTGATCTAATGTATTTCCTAATGCAATTCTAATCATTATTTGCTCAAAGAAATGACTGATATTTCGTGCAAGTTTTAGAAGAAACGTAAGGGTGTACCCTTATGATATTTTTCCACTAAAATTTGAAATTGGACGAAACGCCATGAAACTTGGCCTACCTGCAATTATTCGTGTATCGATCACGAAAAACACATCAGTTTTCTCACAACTGTCTTTGATTTTTTGCTAGCGAAAACATAAAGTTTGGTTGATAGAAAGTAGGGTCACGTAAACTTGAAAATGTTGCGTTTCAAACCGTGTAGTACGTTAATCCCTGATCTAATGTGTTTCGTAATACACTTCCAATAATTTTTTGTGCAAATATATGACAATAGTTTTGCATGTAATTTTTAGAAAAAACAAAAGGCTATGTAGCCATTCATGCTGGCAGCAAGAGGCAGTGCAACGAAAGTGTTCATTCACGGTGGCGTTGGGCGACGGTGTAGCCTAAATAAACATTCATGACGGGGACAGGAAGCTGTGCAACTAGAGTAATCATTCACGCCGGCGTTGGAAGGTGGTGTGGCTCAAGTAACCATTCACGGCGGTGTAGCCTTTTATGTCTTGCAAAACGCTGTAGTGCGCCCGAAAGCGAACAGAATTCGGTCCGTTGTAGATATTTTCTGTTCCAAATTTTACATCAGTCACGAACACAATCTCAATATTTGCTTATAATTAAGATAAAGCGTTACTTTAAAACACTTTAAATGACAGCATAATTTACCGCAGTTTTATTGATGCCCAGTCTCGCTTGAATTCATTCTGTGGTCGCTAATCAAATACGCTGCACCATGTAAAATGTAAATTTCCTTGGCCAAATAATGAGCAAACAGGACTTGTAGGCAGCATTATTAATTTTAAAGAGGTGTCTATTAATACTGAATCGACGTACCTGTGGTGCACATGAGTTCTTACTCTTATTAGGCACAGAACTTTTGCACTCATCGTTATGCGTCATGATTTTGGAAAGATTTCTGGAAAACTACATTATTCGTTAATTTTTTTATTTTATATAAAAGGTAAATTTTATGCATTTTAATATGTTAAGTTACTTATGTCAATCCCATGAAAAATATTCATTCCTTCATTTTCATTCTTTTACTTGAAAACGCACTAGGTGTATATATCATATTTTGAAACGTATCTTATTTTCAGTTAAGTTTCACTCGTAAAACCGTCAAAATTCTGGGCCTCGTACACAGGACAATTGACAGAATTTCACGTGTTGGGAAACAATCTCATGACGTGATGTGAGTAATATCTTTGCAATACATTTCATATCACATGCACAAGAATGATATTTTTACCTCTCCCAAAACATGCAGAAAAATAGTGTTTTACAATACCTTTCAAAACACATGCTTAAGAATAATGTTTTTACAATACTCGTATTTTTCACAACACATGCATAAGAATAATGAGTTAACAATACTTTTCACAACACATACACAAAAAATGTTTTACGATACCTTTCGTAACATATGAGCAAAAAACTATTTTTTACAATGCTTTTCACAACACATACAAGAAAAAATGGGTTTAAGATACCTCTCATAACATATGGGCAAAAATCCATTTTTTACAATACTTTTCCCAGCATGTACACAAAAATAATCTTTTTACAATACTTATCACATCACATGCACAAGAATATCGAAATTGGACGAAACCGAATCGTCCAACAGAACGAAACCGTTTAACCGAATCCCGCTGCCGACATGGTAGACGCGGCTAGAAATACGGCATGGGACTTGAGTAAACAACCGAACAATTATCGAAGTAATTATCCGACCCAAGAATGGGCTCGAAGGTTCGTTCCTATAGTCTCATTCTATTCTATTCTAATAATGCTTTATAATACTGTTCAAAACACATTCACTCACAGACTGTTTTATGATACTTTTCCTAACACACGCCCAAGATTAATGTTTTCACAATACTTTTCACAACACATGCACAAGAATAATGTTTTACAATACTTTTTGCAACACATACACATTAATAAGGTTTTCACAATGCTTTTACCAGCACAAGCGCAACAATCAAAGTTTTAAAATACTTTTCCACACATTCAGATAAATAATTTTTTTTAAATCTTTTTCAGCACGTACATGACAATAAAGTTTGCACAATACTATTCACAGCACAAGGACGAGTGCATGTTCTGGTATCATTTTTTTCTAAACACAAGTGCTTAAGTAGTATTTTTGAAACACTTTCCACACGACGTGTGCCCGAGTTATATTTTTACAGCGCTTGCAAAGAGTTATTTTCAGTCCCAGATACTCGTATGTTAGCCGCGCGTGACATAAATGGCATAATTCTTTCAGCAGTGTACTGAAGTTTTGCACATACCCAAATCAAACAACTTATAGAAAGATGACGCAAGTCCGCCGGAAAAATATTGACTCAGCGTCATTGGCTGAAATTTGAGTCTCTTCAGAGTGCGATGTTTATGCATGAGCATTTCAAGCTCTCAACCTGAACAAGTAAAGGATGATTTTCTGAGAACGACTCGAATACGAACATTTCGAAAACTTGGCCAGGGAAGAGTGCACTGCTCTTTGTAGACGAAACATAATACACTGTTCTCTGTAGACCAAAAAGAGTACACTGCTCTCTGTAGACGAAACATAATACACTGCTCTCTGTAGACCAAAAAGAGTACACTGCTCTCTGTAGACGAAACATAATACACTGTTCTCTGTAGACCAAAAAAGAGTACACTGCTCCCTGTAGACGAAACATAAAACAATGCTCTCTATAAACCAAAAAGAATACACTGCTCTCTGTAAGTCAAAAAGAATACACTGCTCTCTGCAGACAACGAAGAAATAGTACGTCTAAAGAGTGACGAAGTTCAATATTTCGTCACTCAAAATGATGCTAAACTTATAAATGCAGGAATTACTGGGTGTGTTTTCTTTCTTCTGCTAAAGGAAGCAACTCATCATTTTAATAGAGTTCTGTAGAATGAAGGATTTAACAAACGTCTTCAGGGTTACGAGATCATCTTAGCTAGACCTGAAACGAAAAAAAAATTGTGTTATCATGTCCACTAAGTAGGTAACTCCAACTCACAATACTGGTTTAATTTGCTCGCATACTACCTGTGTCATTTGAGGTCAACAATTACTTTTAATTATATTTATTCATATGTTCCGCATAATGATTACCTTATGGAGGTTAGTAATTTCCAGCACTCATCCAACAATAGCCATGGATGGAACAATGTCCATGGATGGAAATCTACACAGGACTAAAGCAACATTAAATAAAACAATTCATTTTAATGGCCAATAAATTTCCTTTAATTTAATTAGTTCAATGTTATTTAATGAATTCAATTTCGTTTGATGAACAAACTTCATTTACAATTGACAGAACGTATGTGTCCTCGTTTTTTAAAAACGTTATTTACGCACAGTGAAAACTACTCAAACAACGGATGCAAATGTCTTGCACAAAATCGAATTTATTAGAATCGGTCTTGAAAAAATTACACGTAAAAATTTAGTTCTCCCACAGGTACGACCACCTTCGAAGGCCGTGGTGGCCAATCATGCTGTTGCTGATGAGTTCAGAGTCACACGATGGCGAGTTACAACTCCATGCAATCTAAAGCAAACTACTGTAGTACTAGGCAGTGCAAAAACTGAAAAGCTACTTTTGTTAGTAATGTGATGTTTTGTGAACACACAAAACGGCTTCGCCACGCAACTGGCCACTTGTGCCTGTAACCAAATTGTCTGAGAACAAAAGTCGGTACTCCAGATACAGAACTCCAGAACTTCAGATAGAATATACATTTTAAAGCATCGTGAAAGGTTCCCTCAAAACATAAAAAATATAGTACTGTTATCTATAGTAGCTTGTAATTTAATGTAACTCATGAGATTGTTTCGACTAAATCGTCTCTTTCATCACCATTAAAGCTATAATAAGTGCACATATAGATAAAAAAACAGCTATAAACTCAACTTAGTTCTAAGGCGGTGAAGAGAACAATAACCATTAGACCTGTAAAAGCACCTGCTTATTTTTTTCTTATTAACTCTCTGCAAAATATTTTTATGAAAAATTTAAGACACAAGGCCCCGCCTTGCGGAAGACTAAGTAATTACTACGCCTTTCTTGAAGCCCTGATCCGATAGTGAGCCAAGCTCTTCGGGAGCTCGAGCACCACGGGAGCGTGACTGAGAGGCAGGCACCCTGGAGCTCCAAGCTACCTCTCTGCCTCCTGTGTGGCTTCTGCAGCTAACAACCACGGCTCCAGCAGTTCAAAAACATGGCTCCTGCAGCTAACAACCACGGCTCCAGCAGTTCAAAAACATGGCTCCTGCAGCTAACAACCACGGCTCCAGCAGTTCAAAAACATGGCTCCTGCAGTTAACAACCACGGCTCCAGCAGTTCAAAAACATGGCTCATGCAATTAACAACCACAGCTGCAGCAGTTCAAAAACATGGCTCCTGTAGTTAACAACCATGACTCCAGCAGTTCAAAAACATTGCTCCTACAGTTAACAATCATAGCTGCAGCATTTAACAACCATGGCTGCAGCAGCTCATAAGAGTGGCGGCAGCAATTTGCAACCATGATTTATGCAGTTAACATCCATTGCTGCAGCAGTTCACAACCATGGCTGCTGCAATTTATTTTCAGTTAAGCCTACAGTGTACAGCGACAACCGCTGGTCAAGCTTATATCACGTGATACACTTATAGAAATAAATATTTCCTTTCTAAGTTTCATTTCTACAAAAAATCATAACTCGTAAATATGAGGAACAGAAAAACATGTACATAGAACACTAAGAAAATTAAAGGAAACTCACGCAGACTCTTTTCTACATTGGAAAATTTAGCGCTGACAGTTTTACAGTACTATGACACGTTTACTGGGGGGTGATACAAAATTTAACAATATTATACCAGGTTAACAGACAATGGAAATGCAAATTCATCAATTTGCATAAAAAGATAATCGTCCCAATAAACACAATAAATAGCACGCATTGCGTTTAAATGAACACATAGTAAAGATAGAAAATAGTGTCACTGTACGATAAAATCTCGATAGTCAAAGTGATTAAAAGCTTGTTCTGTGACATTCTTTCTCTGGGCTTTTTATTGATGCTCACAATTAAAAAGTTCGGACTTTATTTTGGATTTTCCATTACAGAAGTCGACAGTGCACAGCAAGCTTCAAAGTTAATGGTCAATACATTAAAAAATATTTCTAAAATGAAACGATAAATCAATTTCAACTGAAAATGTCAGTTTTAATTCATTCTTCCCGAGATTATTAAGTTTCATTTGGACGTTTGGCGATGTTTTCAACGTAAACTAGAGGCTTTTCTAAGCTTGCTTTTGTGAGGAAATTTTAAACCTCAGCGTCGACCTACAAGGGATAAATGTTTCTCAACCCTTCAAAGTACAAAGAGACCCTGAAGACCACTTCGAAAAAGTGTGCTCAAACAAAACCTATGGTCTTTATTAACCCAGCACTGCACTCAACACTTTTCGAACTCTCAGAGCATGTTTGTTTAGACGCTGCCTCCAGCATGATCAGCCAGTGAACAGCGTGTGGTCGTGTTGCATTGCTCTCTTCACAAAAAAATGCAGTCGGTGTAAGGTTAAACTTCATTTGAGGGGATCCCAATGTCCAATTGATGTTCAGCTGTGGCCCTTCAGCTTTAACATAAGATAAAACATGAGGTGAGACTATAAACCATGCTGGAAGTGACTCTCTTTAGCATCAATACGTGTCTACATAGATCTTTCTTACATGATTTTTCACATGCTCATTGCACAAAGATGGTCATATGATCACATTCTCTATATCACTAACTCCATACACTAAAATTTGCATTGACTCTAGTGTATCATGTGGGCCACGTATCGTATAGTAACTCAATCTAAATTGAAGATGGTAAACCTGATATCAATGTGAGCCTCAAGAGACTTGCAAGTGGTCGCATGGAACACAGCTTCTCGCAAGGCATTCGTCTCTCCAGAGCAAGAAAAGATTCAAAGAATCAAGAGCCTGAATCAACAGCAGTGAACTTGGGATTAAAGCCTTTTAGGAAAACGTACACTAATGAGTGAAAAAGTTATTTTCAAATTTATTCACAAGCTGGGGTTGACGAATAGTTGATATAATGTATTTTCTTGCTATGAGATGCTTTATTGAAAAAAAGACGTCAGAGCTGCAGTCTAAAGTGAATTGTCAGGAAAATTCTTCCTTGTTGTGTATTTTTAACGCGATGCTGTTGAGCAAAATCATATTCGGATATATATGTTAACCTTTTCCTTTGTAATGATAAATTTTGCTTGGGTGTCGGCGACACCTATATAGAAAAAGAATGGGAACTGTAAATGTTTCCGTAAAAGTGTTCAGATGGCAGCATCATTGTGATATACTATTATTTCTTAACAATTTAACCCTATTAATACCAATGTATTAAATTTATATATCTTTCAATTTCAATTTGCCAAAAGAGAAAAACAGTTGACCATTAGGAGCACAGACGAGGGTAGAGTTATAATTCTAAGTGGGATAGCAGCTAAATTAAGATATACTGATCACTGCGCCATCGAGTTTCGTTGCAGAATTTGTTACAATGATAGTTCAGAGTTTGAAAGTCAGCAATTAAATGAGATTAAATTATGCAATTTATGGGGGATTAGTACAAACTTGCTTAAAAATCCATTTATCAACGGCCACAAATTGACAGTTTTTGTAAATGTGCCAGAGACATCAAGGCGTTAAGCTTACGATGTTCCCAATACCAAACACCACTTAATTGACCACCATTAAAGACATCAAAGACATCAAAGCGTTAAACTTACGATGTTCCCAGTACCAAACACCACTTAATTGACCACCAGCAAAACAATATCTGTATAGTAAAGCTGATTAAATGGGAAAAAATAAAATAAAACTCCGCTTTTAAATTCTAGTTTTCATCTACGTATTTGACTTTCAGCATCCCTTGAGGGAACTAGCTATACGCTGTAGAGCAGTGTTTCCCAAAGTGGTCCGTACCGCCCCCCTAGGGGCGTTGAGGAAATGCAAGGGGACGTTAGGACGGTACACCTTGAATGGGGGGCGTATATTACTGTATAATATACAGTAATATAATCATTAGGAGGCGGTGGAAAATCAAATAGTGTTCTAAGAGGGCGGTGATTGAAAAATCTTTGAGAAACACTCCTGCAGAGTAATATGATAGTTATCTGGATGAAAAGCACGATCACGTCCTCTCAGCTACAGCCTGAAACAGTTTTTAAAACAAAAAGTGCGGCTCATAAAAGTTCCTAAAATCAAACCAACATAAATTACGCGAACTCAAACCTATAACGCGAGTGTACATGAATGACAATGTTCCATTCCATTCAAACAATGTTCCATTCCATTCAAACAATGTTCCATTCCATTCAAACAATGTTCCATTCCATTCAAACAATGTTCCATTCCATTCAAACAATGTTCCATTCCATTCAAACAATGTTCCATTCCATTCAAACAAGGCCCTATAGAGTAACCGATGAAATTCAGAAACTGTTGATACAAGCTCAGATTTGAGGCCGCTTGACCATTTATGAAAGTATTATCGAAAACGTTCATGGCTCTGGATGACAGTTGAGAACGAAAGACGAGCTACAGAAAGATACTTTGACAACAGCGAGCCAAATTTCCACGTGATTAATTGATACTAATTGCTGCTTTCTGTGGTTATGGTTTCTGTATCAAAAAATTATTGGATAATTATGCATTGTTTTAGCAACTTTGATATTCTATCCATTATACACTCGTCTATGTGTAACCCCTGGTGTACAGTAATGTAACTCAAGACGAATAATATTTCATATACAGAGTACACAGATTTACCAGTTTTTTCATTTACTTCTGAAATTGAAAGAAACCTGACAAGCAAGAAATAAAAGTAAACCACAACGACAGTTACTGTTTGTTTCCTTCTGTGCGTAAACTTTGAAAATTTAAAGTGCATGTACATGTCAGTGCTGCAAACCTGTGCAATATTTTAGAGCCTTGATAATTATTATCTAGACTTCAACTATCCACACTAATCATACGTTAATAAGAGAGTTATTAAAATTATTGGATCCCTAATAATATTTTAAAATTGGTTAAAATAGTAAATTAATATGATGAACTTAATGATGAAAGACTAAAGATACCTCGAATTAATATCAATAACTTATAGTTATTGATATTAGTCCCCTGGATGCATTAGTCTTGTACCAACTAAAACTCATTCTCATTGATATTAGTCAGAAAATTATAAATTCAACGAATATGAAGAAAAATTAGGAAAAAAGGAAGGTTTCATCTGTCCGGACTTCCCCTCTGCCTTCCTCTCCCTCGTAGCTCATTTGCAATGGCTCGTGAGACCCTGTAATCGAATCCGACCTCGTCTGTCAGGCCGGAACTTGAAGAGTAGAATTGGATCTGTTCTGACTGCACATTTGACCTCAATCTCATTATGTAAACTTTGAACATTGTAATTCAGGTCCGGTGCCGTAGCATTTCAAGTGACTACTTTAAAGTAAATTTAAGGTTTTGGTGTGGTTAGATTTATAATTTTGTCAATGTCCCCATATTTCGAAGGTTGTGTTTAGAGTAAAATGATCCCTAATTCACTGAATTTTATTCAAATAACTCATTTTTAATCTCTTTTACTATCATACTTAAAATAATGTGGAGCAAATATGCATTTACGCATGATGTTATACATTACCTTTTCGAACATATATTTTCCTGTTTAATGTTGTAAGAATTTATAGCATTCGCACGTGTAAGAGGGATCATTCAAGTAAGATTAGCGAAAAGATTATGTTAATATTCCAGGAATTATTCATACCTACATGTTGCTCTTACTTTACTTCTACTGTTTATCAGCCTCTCACTTTTCCTTCTTTGGGATTGATCGTCTTTCTTCGGTTCGTTTTAGTACTTCATAAATCTCAACCATCAACCAAGACATCATGGAAAATGACACCTATAATTTGCAATCATGGTTGACAGTTAATTATACAGTAAAAAACAGCATCTTCTATAGTCAAGGATACAGTTTACAGCTGGCTGTTGGCCGTACATATGTAGTTGCATTTTGCAAGCATAACTTCAGAAGTTAGCTGTGTTGTAGTTAGGTAACTTCTATGTATAGACCTAGTTACACTGTACCGGTCACGTGCATCAAAGTTTTAGAATGCCTAGATAGTTATTTCCGAAAGTCAATGATTGTGTAAGCCATTCAAATGAGGTTTAATTTTCCGTCTCGCTGGCACCAAAGAAGAAACAAGGCTCTTTGGTGAACGCAAATATTCATAGGATTTGAGGTTTCAAAGAATTTCCCCTCGAGCAATTAAGATGGCTTGCTCGTGAGCTTCTGCTCAGCATCACTCTTTTAAATTGAATCTTGCTGTAACACCAGCCAGCGAATTTCAATTATGGTACAGGTCACCAATGTGCAAAATAAGGGGTAAATTCAGTAAATTTCTTAGATAAAATTTCTATGTACGAAAATAATAAGTTTTTTCTAATCCCATTCCACTGATGCTATGGAATTTAACCCTATTTCCAAAAGAATCTAGTGGAAGTTGTGACTATTTGACTTTACTCAGGAGAAGAGATATTTGTAACTGTGAACTTTATAGAAGAGATAATCGTCAAATAATAGATAAATCATTTATCTACAAAAATAGTAACAATAAATAACAAATCAAGTTTTCAAACACGGTATAGCATCACTTGTAAAAAATTCAAACCTATACACACACTATAAGAAATAAATTTTTACTCACGGATTCAGTATATATTGTACATTTCAATTGTTATTTGTGTAGGTTGCGTCATATATGCAATCTGAATTCAATTTTCGTCAAAAAACTGTCTCAAAATTATTTCGAGTAATGGGGTTTTCACTCTGAAGCCAAGGACTATTTCTATTCGGTTATTTTACGACTGCAGCTAAATGAGTTGAAAACGATCCAATCTCACACAACATGCAGTCCCCACCAATGCGTAAGAAATGGAATTTTCTGAAACACGTGATGTTTGTTTCGAATTATATCTCATCGGCTTTTCTACATCTTCGTGAGAACTTTTTATAAGTCTTAAGTTTCCTAAGGAGGTAAAATTGTGGTGTCGAATTTTTCGCTAATGTGTTTTTTACTTCACACTAAGTCTATGATTGCTAGAGTCAATGAAGCACACTTTCAGCATTGAGTCTTACCATAATTTTCGGGCTGAAATTGTTCATTCATGCAGTCTACTTCTGGGTATTCATTATAAAATAATATACAGAGGTGGGTTGAGGTCCAAAATCTGTTAGTCTTATGAGTAACAGTGTTCATTATGGAGAATTTTCTTTCCATATGGAGAATTCTCCATTGACTCGGTTTAAACTGCGATCCCTTCGCTGCTTTTTCACTGTTGACAACTCGGTGAAAGTACACAATACATACATTATCATGATGATTACTAAAAGAGACAGAAATTTATACCAATGACGCCCATTACCGTGTTTCACCAATACACTCAGTCTAAAAACACATAGATTTAAAATGAGTTTCAAGTTACACGTTTTATTCAAAAGTATCTAAAACCTTCTTTGCTTTTAAGATCCTCGAAGTGATTTACTTGAATGCTGGTTTTCCTTACCCCATACAATGAATTGCCCAACAAACAATTGCACTTTCAAGTCCTTTAGTGCAAGTAGAAAATAGTTTCAAGGCGTCTTGCTGGACTGTCTTCTCCGCAGCATCAAACGTTATGTTAATGTCGTGCAATCAACGCCAATTTGCATGTAAATAGATCTCTTGAAGTGCAGACTCCAGAATGCCTACATAGAGAATTCTCTGCTTCATTTGGACGACTTCATTTCGTCCTCTGAGATCATGTCGTAGCCATTTCATATTACATAAAAGTAAAACCATTTCGTCCTCTGGCATAATGTTAAGGTCATTTGCCATTTAACAAAAATAAGTTTGTTTCGTCTTTTGGAATCATGACATAGTCATTACACTTTAAAATACTTTATCTCGGACTAAAAACCTATGAACTTGGACAGATTTTTATGGACACAATACGGTTTCATAAGAAAAAGAGTTATGTACATTAAGTTTTTTCTTGTTTTTAGGAAAATAATATTCAAATTAAAAACTGATCAAATTTTTCTTATACTTTTCAGTGAGCGGCGATGAAGGATTACTTTTAAATACGTGAACATAGTTTGATGTTTTCTTACTGTGGATTTGAGTATCCCACAATGTGTTATTCTTAAATCATCTCCTGTGAGTCTGAAACACACACGAGGAAAAATTACGTGAGTTTTATGCTGATTAGCATTATTAGTTCAAAATAAGTGTTGATGTTTAAAATTGAGTAAATTGAAATCAAACAAGCGCTTTTTCTAGACAAAATTGCGTAACCGGTACACTCTGTGTACTGATTAAATGATTCTATTTTGAGAAAGACACTAGTGTTTGTTTTTGGGGAGAAACTGTTTTGTGGAAAGAAATTAGTTTGAAATTGTGTGACTGCTGCTACAGACTTCTATTAATGTGTTCCTCTTTCAACTTAAATATGACAGGTTCGGGTACCAGTTTTAATCTAATTCATTACAGTTCTAGAAGTTCTCTCCCCAATTTACTTACTGAGTATCTGTCTTCCTGACAACGCAACATTAAAACACCGTAATATTTTTGACTCTTTACTGTCTGAATTAACCGTAGCAGTTCACTCCTTCTGCACTGCTTGTGCTGAACCTGGTAAGCCGGTGCGAATAATAATGCAACACTTGACTGACCATAAACAGAACATGTTCCGTACTCGTCACACTTCTTTGCTAGACTCTATGTTTTTAATTACAGGCGCTATAAGCACTGCTTTTCACTGTGACTAATTCGTTACAGCCGGGCGTAAAGGCTTAAAAAGAAAATGTTGAGCTAAACATACTACAAAGCGATGATGACGGGACGTATTTTCTCAATATCGTAACAGAAATTAATTTTGCTGCCCGGAGATTTTGCGTTGGCGAAGTCAACATGGATAAGTTCATTTTCCACAACTCTCATACTCCGTTGGAATGCTACTGGAGAAATTTTCTGACGAGAGCTAGGTTTAAAACGCGACACGGTTCTCCATTGACGGCTTCCAAAACACTCGACGCTGGAGCTCATAGATAGACACCAGGGACTCCATGCAGGGATCTCCAACTCGCGAACAATCAGAATTGCGGTGCACAAATGAAGATTGAAACACTGCACTGTGTTCGATAGCCCATGGCGCAGTATCCTGGCAAGCTACAGAATATTCTGCATTTCGGATAATTTTCAGGAAAAATGTCACGAAACATTGACAATGACGTGAACGATCATTTTTGCAAGAAAATTGTGGAAATTGAAACCGCTGTTGGATTTCATGTCCCTCAAACATCGACCTCAAACTCTAGTTCATTTGAAACGGTACTCAACACAGAATCCATTGTAAATAACTACAGTGTCTCATTCTTAACTGCACTATGTGTATAAAAAATATTTAATAGACTTCATTCCTCCAATGTTGCAGCTTTTGTCCAGTCTCCAGCGCAACAGTCAGAGACTGGCACAAACAATTCTCCAGCCGAGTTTGCTGTCACAGACACGGTGTTAAAAAGCTTGTTCTAAAATACCATTGCAATCTGACAGTTTTCGAGTCACCACGTCGTCGCCTCAGTTCTAATAAGCTTCCTGTCGTCTGTTCCACGAGTAAGAAGATTATGGAGACTCGAGCTGAAGCTGTCGAGCAATTCTTTTTTGGACTAAAGTTTATTTCAGAGCTCAGCTGAGAATGCTAATCAGTATCTAGGAAAGGCATGCACGCTTCAACTTAAATGATGGAGAAAATACGGGGCATTTTCTGGAAAGTATTGTACAAGGTTGAAACAATGGAAACCTCAGGTGTTTATAGACATAAAAATTTACTTGCACTCATTGAAAGATCACAGAATTTAAGTCGAATTAAAAAATAGAATTTCATTTTGGAAAACCTAAATTAAAAAAAATATGAACATTTTTTACCCAGCATGAATCGCGATTTCAATTAAACCTCTACTCTGTTGCTCATCAAATAGAAAGTAAATTCGTTCACCCACCCGAACGTTCCTGAAATAGAGTCCATCAAAAAAATAATCCCGTTAATCCATGGACGTAATTTGAACATCGCAGTCTGTGCATTCATTTTATCAAACATTTTCAACCAAGGAAGAAGGGAAGCTATTTTCGTAGCTTACAAATAGAAGCACGTAATGGAAAGCTGCTCAAAACTTTGATAATGAACTCTCCAGGGGCGAAATGAACTGTTTATCCATTTCAAGTTACGTGAAAAAACGACACTTCACCTTGCCCGGGAACTTCTGCTGCGACAAATCCAGGATTTTTTTCTTTAGACAACGCTTTCTATTCTCTGCGGTGCTTTAGTTAGAATGCTAAAATGAAGCTGCACTTATTATGACAAGTCTGCATTTCCTATTGGATTGGCGATTGGAATTAGTTATATTATTTGTATGTATTATAAAGTTTCAATGACGGTGTTCCCAGTAGTGCAAGGTACTACATACAGTACACTTCATTAAACTAGTTCTATACCTCAAACAACAATTATTTCGCTTGTAAGGACATACTAAGGTACTGTATGAAGCTAACCTGACAATAGGTTAATTAAATAACAATTAATGTCATAATCTAATACTTTATTAACTATGTTTATAATAGATGTATAATTATAAAAATTAAATGCTTAAAAGAATGTCATTTATTGAATTTAGCGTTTCAACATTATTTTTTGGCTCGTGTTTGTCTCTGCAATCGGTATTGCTTCATAATCTTTTTCTGTTTCTGAGCGCCAGTAACATTTCTGATAAACATTGAATGTAGTGCATTGTTGCATTTAAAAATAAACGCGTCTATGTAGCTTCATAATGTTTTTTTCTGGTAATCAACAGTTCAATTATACTGGAGCCTCTTTCACTGAAACTTAACACTTAAAGTGTCACTTGAAGTGAAATTTGATGGATGTGCACTCAAGTGTTTTATACCACTATATGTATGATCTATGTTTGTCATAAATATTTAAGAAAACTAGACAATTGTTACTGACTTCTACGTTCTCGACAATATCATCAACTTGCACTGGGAAGTTAAAAACTTACCTTTACCCATGATCTAACTCTGTGTGTGAATTTGTGAGAACTTTTCAGAAACTAAATTTTGTTGTTGATCACACAACATACCGCTACTATGACACGCACATTTCAAAATTGGCGTCAATTCTTAGTTTTCAACAGTAAGCACTGTCGAAAATACCCTTCATGACACTCTGCGCACATTTTACTCTACTTACACCAAGAGAAACGTTGAAGAAAAATTTGTGTGCGGTATAGAGTAAAATAGAACGCACGTGTATCGAGAGTTAGTACCATTGTCCTGCCTCATCACAGCTGTCTCTCTCATGTTTATTTCGAGGTGCAAACACCTGCTCGGAGTATCGACTCATGAGTTCAATCATGAAAATGATTCAAAAGCAAAGAGCAGCTGCACTTACCTGGTGCCAGACAGCGACTTATGCTAGACAAATATTTGGTCTTTGTATAATGAGCATAGCTTCCCAGTCATATCTAATGAAGTTAGTATATCTGTCATCTTGTATGGTTGCAACCCATTGGTATTGGTAGTTAGCAGCTATGGCTCAAAGTTTTCATGGATCACAAGCAGAGGGTTATGGTAGAAAGAATATTAGCGCAGACTTGTCATGGTATCACAAAATATTCCAGAATTTTTATGTCCATATCATAAAAGTAACATGACTTACATCGCAGGGGTGTTTGAGGTTTTAGGGTCCTGTAGTTCATCACAGTGCTTCCTGAGAATCTTTATCTGCAATATTAGGGTTAAAAGTTTGTTTAGATCTAAACGTTGTCGTTAAAATTAAATGCCCTCTAAATTACTCCCAAAACAAATTGTTTTATAATAAACTCTTCACAAAGTCATAACTGCACAAGGGCCTAGCATCAAACATGCAAAATTAAAAGTTTATTTAATTTTAAAATAGGAAGAATATGAGAGAATATGGCAACAAGAACGGTCCATTCTTGGGTTACTATCCAAGTCCCACGCCGTCTAACGTGAAGGCATCAATCATGCATATGCACCTCAATTGCACATAGCCCCACATTTTACCGCCGTGCACACACCTTAATTACTTACAAACATTTTAGTCACGCCAACACATTGCAATCTTACACAGGCCCCAAAAGTTAGAACGGTATAGAATTAGTACTAACAGAAATAGGGTTTTTTATATCCAATATTTGTCGAGACGATTTTTGAATGCGTTCACTGAGCCAGCAAAAGAGATATTTTCGAGTAACTGCTTGCAGGTTCTAGTAATTTTAACTGGAAAGAAGTCTAGGATTTGCGATGTCGTGAAGTGTCACTATTATTATAGTTTTTGACCGTTATTTCTAGTACTTACGTTGTCATTTCTGTCAAAAATCCCTTTTAGTGTACCATCGTTGATGCCAGTGACATATTTATAGGTATTGATGAGTTGTCCTTGCAATTTTCTTAGTTCTAGGAAGATGAGCTCAAGCTGCTTGTGACTTCTTACGTAACTGAGACTGTGGAGTGCAAGAATCATCTTCATTGTTTTACGCTAAATTTTTCTCCTATTTTATTAATGTCTCTTCAGTATGTAGAAGACCACTGCTGCTCTGCAGTTGCTAGATGTGGCCGTACTAATGCTCTACAGAGCTGTAAGATGATGTTTTTTGAATTGTATTCAAAGTGTCTTGCAATGAAAGCGATGATCCTGCTCGCATTTTTTTCCATTTGTTAGTCATTTTTAAGATTTTCAGTCAGAATGAGACCTAGATGTCTGTGTTGCTGCACTGCTTCAATAGGTGTGCCATTTATCGTATGTTGGAAATGCCACTTATTAGCACCAACGTCCATGACTGAAGATTTGTCAATATTGAAGCACATTTGCCAAGTTTTGGTCCATTGAAGTAGACAATTGAGGTCTGATTGAATAGCCCTTCTGTCTCTTTCGGTGAACGCACTGTGACAAAGTTTCGTGTCGTCGGCGAATTTGTTGAGTTTACTTATGATCCCGACGTCAAGATCGTTGATGTGGATGATGTAGAGGAGCGGGCCTAAAGTACTCCCTTGAGGGACTCCTAATGTTACATGCGTCGAATCACTGGCTTCATCGTGAGTCCCAACAGTGAGTCAGTTTGGTATCCATCGAGAGAGTTGTCTTGTATTCCATGTGCTTCCACTTTGGCCATGAGGCTTTTGTGGATGAATTTTTCGAAAGCCCTTTGAAAGTGAGGTATGCAAGATCTACGGCTTTTGTAGTGCTTTTCTATGCGGTTGACTTCTCCAATAAATTCGAGGAGTTTTGTTAGACAGCTATTTTCTTAACTGAATCCATGTTGTGTGTCAATAATTCTTAAGTTTTGTTAATCCTTCGAGTTCTGCAATGACATTTCAGTCCCAGATTATTTTCTTCTTAGAAAAATCGTACTAAAATTTTTTAGTTAGAGATTTCGACGCCCCGTTTGTGGAACTCAGTTATCAGAGTTTAACACTGAAATCTTTTCACATATATACCTATGTATAAACAGCACGAATGACAAGGTTTTGACCAAGTTTGGTAAATTAAGCTAAGGACTTTAAGAGCAAATGTCTCATTTGTTCTTCAAATACGTTATCGGTGTCCACAACATCCACAAATCTGCGAATTTCACTATCCAAACTACATAAAAAACTGCATCTCTTGAATAAAGAAGATGTGGAAACATTTTGCAACATTGTGCTGGTGTGTTAAGGGGCCAACAAATTCATCTGCTGCAGTCAAGCAATAGATAAAGAAAATACGCAGGAGTCAAAGTTAATTAACGCAATGCAATTATAGACGCGACAAACTGGCATTAAAATATAGCCACATCTCACATAATATTGCAGACATGAACAAATGTTCAGAATTTTGAATGATAAACATTGTCAGGACTGATAATTATTTCAACTACGCAGAGAATTATACCATCATTGAAATTGTTATATTGTATTTGTGACAATGTTATCTATTTCTAAACAACACATCAATTTTTACTGATGATGCAATGACATTTCTTCAGCAATTAAATCAAGTTAGCATCTAGCAATGCTGTCACATTTATTCATCTACTTTTGCATCATTCTGGAACACATTCTTGATAAATAACTTCCCTTGAATTCCCTAGACTCGTAGTTTATTCCTTAATTAATAATTTCCTTAGACTTGCACGGTAGCTTAATCATAACAATGAACGGAATAATTTTTGGCCTACATGTGATGCTACTTCTTCTGTATGATTTACATAAGTAAAGAGCTTAAATGGATGGAAGTAGAATGAACTGATCAGTAGTTCATTTTAGACTCGGAAACCACCTAAAGGTACGTTCATCAACCAAAAAATTATGTGGACGCACATCCATTTTTTTGCAATAACGTCATGTTTGGTTTCTCGACTATTTTCGTTTGAAATTTTTTTTTTCAAATATATTTATCGATGAAAATTTTCATTGACCGTAGCCGCGCTATTATTCTATTGATACACTGGCTCCTTTATGACTTATACATTTTCTTTCATTCCCAAAAATCTTCGTAGATTTTTCATTTATTTTCAAAACATGCCTTCCATGATCCACTCCGCCTTTTCTCACAATAACAATTATTTCCCTCACATCCTAAATTTGCATCCATTGATACTTAACTCTGAATTTTAACGATAGCTATGTATACCAAACTCGGCTTCAGTCTTAATCGATTTAAATTTCTTTTCAGTTTTGAGTAAAATAAGAGATTACATTTTACTTTTCGAGCAGCATAATCCGCATCATCTTGCTCTTATATAATAATTAAAAGTTGGAGAATTTTGACAGCCTTGTGTAATTTGAGCCAGCGAAGTAAAACCTGCTGCGGTGAACTCTAGAAAGACTGAAAAACGAGCGTACAAAAAATCCAGCCAAAAGCTCATTTTAACGACCAAAATGCGAATTCTTTTGTTTATGAACGTAAGTTTTTTTCAATGTATTCAGAAACTTTTGAGCACTCATATACGATCCCAGGAAATGTGTTTAATCAACTAGGTACGGCTTGCAAATTTTGGTTGGTCTTCAAGTCGTCAGTTTTTTGCTTGATGTTTTGTATCATTGCATTTGCATGCAACTTTTGAGACTAAATATTTAATATCTGGTAACCCAAACTAGACTTATTTGAGATTTTAAATTGGCAGTTGACATTGACCTGCTTAAAATCTAAGGTGAGAAAAATGTTTCCACCATTTGTTGTAAAAAAAATTTAGTTATTTCTAAAAAATGATCAGCGGTTCCCAATGCCAAATGTAACGATATTCCTCTGCTCTAGTTAATAGAAATAGATTAAGTTCCACCAAGTACAGTAAACACCACAGTGACAGTATTTCTTTTTTTGAGTAGGTTTAACGAATAAAATAGCATGGTTATTTTAGCCATGATAGAGACTTCTAAAATAGAGACTTATATCGGTAAGCAGCAATACTTGTGTAATATTCAACGCTTAGGCAAAGCTCAATAATTTAGATTTATGTACAATTTTTGAAATTTTCGACTAAATTCGTACGATTGAGCTGGGAACGTCAGCAAGCATTTCTAAAGTGGAATTTGTGTCTAGAGCATAAGTTTTTGAATTAACAAAATTTTTACTTTAACTCCCGTCAAAAAACAAACAACATCAATGAAGCATCTAAAGAACAGGTAGTTTCAAAAATTCAATGAATGGTTGGGAAAGATACTGATTTATCAAAATCATTGTAATTTTTTGAGGTCAAAGAACTGTCATCAAATCATTCTCAGAAGGCTGTCTTGTGTCAAGTTCCATTGCAACTCAAACTATAATTTGTACAAATACCCAGAGGCCATGATAGTTTTCTCGCTATTTTGAATAAATGAGATGGTTTATTTCCAGAAATCATTTTGAACAATTTTCCTCCTGAATAAACATAATAATTAACTAATTGTGATAATTTCAACTGTTTTGACCGATACCACCAATTATGTGTTTACTTACCGAACCCCAATGGACACTATTACTATTTACAGAAGATTCTTTCTTTCATTTATGACTAGAACCTTCCTTTTTACGTCCTAATAGTAACCATAACATATCAAGAATTATTTCCAATCATTTCACAGATAATTAATCTCTGCCACTCACTCCATCTATCACAAGCCATTGTCCTCTTGGGTATTCCGTCTACTCTTTCAACAATTCAGTCTACCCTCACTACTCTTGGCACCTCATTTTCACCGAACACCGTATTTTTTAAGAACCAATGCCAGTTTTGCTGCGGTCCATTCGAAACTTCAGATAAAGTTTGACGGGTTCGACTTCTGGAAACTCGATGCCCATTTGTTGATCAAACCTAAAATTGGCGAACTCTTGGGAATCGCGTGATGTTGAGGTCGGGCAGAAGCCACCATCACATTTCCAGAATTGGCGATACTCAGGATCGCTTGATCTGGAGGTTGCTCAGAGACGGGCCATCGCAAATCCGAAATCGACAAGATTGTCGAAACAGCGATGGACTTCTGGCCTAGAAGTTGGGAACGAGTTCTGAACGAGAAAGCGTGAATTGGCTTGGGGATGTGTGGAAGAACTATTCAACAGACGTTCACTTCCAGTACAAATTCTTAATGAGCTTCTGTCGGAAGAGCCTTCGATTGAGATCGATATTTTTCTTTGCTGTTGGTCCTGACAGTACGCTTACAATGAAATTCACAGAAGCTAATGTTGAAAAGGACTTTTCGCTGCTGACGTTTGTTCTTGAAATCGATGTACATACATAATATGATACAAGTGAGAGAATTCCCCGCCCTGAAGTTGAGCTCAGAAGTTGCAAATTCTTGCTTTCTATGATCTCGTTTACCCAACGAGTAAATCATTTGTATGAAGTTATTCTACAGATTGTCACAGATAGCTAGTTAGATTACCGACGCAAATGTTTCATCTACAACTTGGGTGTCACTGAGATGAGCAGTATTTTATGACAAGACACTAGAATTTTATGACATGGTCTCAACATTGTCACGCAATGACGAGGTCATTATGCAATGTATGCAACGACGAGGTCATTATGCAATGCGTGCAACGACGTTGTCATTATGTAACTTATGCAACAACGTTGTCATTATGCAATGTGTACAACCACGTTGTCATTATGTAATGTATGCAACGACGTTGTCATTATGCAATGTATGCTAGAAAAAGAGGTCATGGCACACAGGGAACTGTACAAGATGGCAATGAAATTACGACAAATGCTGGGACGATCAATGGTGAAACAGCATCCAACTACGTGATCAATGTATTGTACATTTATTTTAGAACCGGCTGTATCTGAGAACCATCAATGCTAGAATATGATATTTGTGTAGTTTATACGGAAATTTAATTGAGTTCTAGAATAAGCAGTTTACTGTAAACTTTGTTTCTTGTCAACAACCTTGACTTAAATGAAAATTGCCGGCACAATCACAAGCAAATCATGAGTTACAACTCCGGAAATCTTACGTGAACGTTATTAATGAGTACAATTTACTGTCTGACACCAAACAAATACAATCTGGGAGAATTTTAGCTTGATGTTCATAAATACACGTTGTCAATTAATTGTTTGGAAATAAAACCTGTTATTAATATTATTTACCCAACGCTTGTCGTGTCCCGATGTTATCAATCAGTAACATCCTTCACTGAAAGCTGGCAAGTGCTTCTGAAGCTGCATAATAAAAGCTAAGCATTAAAGTTTATGAATGTTTAGTTCACATCTGTTGACAACAGAGCGGAATCCAAACCTACGTATTTATCGTAAATGGGTGCTACATGTTAAGCACTAATTATTTAAAGCGTGTTTAATACGTTAAAACCTTAGTAGCATTGAGTGACAGTGCTGCCAGATTAACCGTCGCTGATCAGAGGATAAAACAAGACTTTAAAAGCACAACACGGATTACGTACGCAGAAATTATGCGAGAGCAAGCGACTGATCGCCGACTTGTCATTACGTCGAATGCAGTTCAGTTTTCTGCATAAAAGCGGAGATTATTCAATAATAAAAATTCATACAATCATAAACTTTTACTAGATTTTTACACAGTTATTTTGTAGTAAATGAGACTGCCCTTGTGTTTTATTTTTAATCCATTCGCTAAATTCAAGTATGCCAACACAAAAACGACGTATTTTCCATGCTAGATTTTTGTTGCAACGGTAAACGAAATGTTTTTTCTATTCGTATACATATTTAGATGAGAATAGAAGTCTCTTTAGAAGAGACTTCAACCACAGCTAAGCACCGGAGAAATTTTTTAACAAAAATAAATCCCAGTTACGTGCCTGCAAACAAATATCATACAGGTTCTTTCATGAAATTATTTCCCAATAAGAATTAGTTTTTTATAAAGACATTTTTTGGTCTAGTTTTTAATAGTGCATACTTCACGTTTTCTCATGAATAAGTTTCATGAAAATTCTTCAAATAGATGAAAATTATAGATGTACATTAATCAACAGTTTTAAGCTAATATCTCCATCAACAGTTCTTAGAGACTGTCTCCATCAACAGTTCTTAGAGACTTTCTCCATCAACAGTTCAAAGTGATATCATCTTGAAGAATTCTAAAATAATATCTTCATCAACAGTCTGCACAGAATACTTTCATCAACACTCTAAATGAAACAGTTCTAAAGGAATATCTTCAACAGTTTTGAAAGAATATATTCATCAAGAGTTCTAATAGAATATCTTCGTCAAGAGTTGGAAAAAAATATCTTCATCAACAATTCCAAAAGAATATTTTCAATAACAGTTCTTTGAGACTATCTTCATCAATAATCTAATACTAAGAATGACCGTCGTATGTTCATATATTTATTTATTTATTTATATGTTTAGTGTCACGCTCTTAAGAACAGATAGGAAGAAATTAGCACTGGTGGTCTTGGTTTCAGTTCACTGGTAAATTTATTCACTCATTTTCGCTGTACAAGTGCACTATAATGTCACTTTCAAAAAAATTAGAGAGATCCAGAGCCTTATATACTCGAGTCCGTATCGTGGATAGGGAGTTCGGCGTGGTATTGCATATTACAATATACATACGCAAGCTCGCAGTTGGTTTCAGTAATGCTGAATTTCTGTATCTAGGATATGACACGAATGGCTATAACTACTTCTATTGCGGCTCAAAAATATTGTATTCTAAGTGTTTATTATACACTAGATTGGCCATCATTTTTGATGGCAGCACGGGTACACTAGTACTAAAAGAATATCTTCATCAACAGTTCTGTAATAACATTTTCTTCTTTCTTTAACAATTGTAAAAGAATATCTTCATGGATAGTTATTCGCGACTATCTCCATCAACAGTACTAAAGGAATATCTTTATCAACAGGTTCACTGATATTCTTTTTCTCTGTTCATAAACATTACTTCACATTCTCTTTATTATACCTTCATGAAAAACACAAAGCGAAAATAATTTTCGCGAAAAATACCAGAAACGTCGACGTTTCTAGTTAGAACACTAAAAACGTCGAAAATAACTTTCTTCTAAAGTTTTGCCTTCACTGAATGAATTTGCAACGTCTAAACTGCTTCCTCGTATCATTCATTTTCCGGCGTCTACACTTCAATATTTCCTAAGGTGATTTTTTGCCGGCCAGAGGGTTTTGGAATTTTTAATTCTTTTGACACCTCCTCGCCAAGGTAATCGAAAAAAAACTCAGGAAACTTCCATAAACTTTCCTGACTTCTTCCCTATTGTTCGTCGTCGAGAATTTCACAAAGTTGTTCCGAGTCCCAAATGAGTCTTAATGAACTGCACGATAAATGGAACAGAATTGTTGACCAATTTTGGCATCTTAAGTTAAGACTCACTTAATTACAAGTTTTGCATAAGAAACTAAGGTATAATACAAACACTGAATTCAGTAGGCCTGCAAATGACGTGGTTGAGCTTTTACATTATAAAGATATTACTAATTAAACTAATTTGTAAACATGATGTAAATTGAAGCTGGAGAGAAAAATAAAAAGAGTATTTCTCTGCTTAATATCGGTAGCTCGCACGCGTGTAGTAGAGGTACGATTAGGAATACAAAGTGTGTGTTTCCTTCAGTAACATTTACCCCATTGAAAAATAAGAGGAAAACTGAGAGCAGCTAATAAGAAAATAATCAGCTAATTATAAGTTAATAAGAAGTTAATAAAGAATGAGAAAAGGTTTTATGCAAAACAACTGAATAAAAATGAATGAATTGGCATAAAAAATGAAAGGGTGCATGCATATTGTGACGCGATTAGAAGGGAATTGAACAAACTAAATATTTAAGAACCGTATTCGAACCGAGTTAGTTTTTCAGATCTTATTCAGAATTGATGAGTCCGGAATTCAGCATCACCAAAATCCGTTGCTTTCTCCCAGTCGTAATATTACTGCGTTTTAATTTATGTCTTATACACATTATTCTAAGGTAGATCATACTTATCTCATGCTCCTTGTGAAATATCACGCTTCCAGCTCATACTACTCTAACTAGTGCAATGCCTGTTAATAATTTGTTCCCAAACGAATCAGTTTTGGGCTTGGGAAGAGAATCAGTTTTCTATCGGACAAACAACGTCTTTCTTGCTGTCGAAGTTTTGCTGCTTCTCTCTTACGGTTGGATACGTTTCTATCCATGGTGGCCTTTTTTGCCAGAATTTTATTCTGAAGCATCCTCTATTATCTCTTTGTAGCTTTTCAAGAAAATCACAATTCCGAAAACAATAACTCAATTTCCAAAATCTTTGGCCTTAGACTAAGTGGTAGCCAGGTTACTGATCAAACTAATTTAAAACATTTCTTTTCGCATTATCAATTAAAAATATCAAAACATCATGATGAATTTCAACAGAGAAAGATCCAAAGAAATTTTTTATTTGTAAAAATAAACCAATTGTGTATTCAGGATACCATAATGCAAGTGAAAGGAATTGAATTGCCACAGAAAAATAATGTAATAGAATGATTTCTTGTATTTCTTAAGTTTTATCCATGTTGCTATCAAAGCTATCGATTAGAAGAGTGTGACACACAGACAGACGGACGGACGGACGCAGTTCTTATTATAGTATAGATAGATCAATGAGGAAAAAATTAAATATTGCGTGACCATATCGAAAAGGTTTCCATAAATCTGCAGCGAATTTACGAAGTATATTAACATGTTTCAGATTCATAGAATACCTAGTAGTTTTAAGCTGAGCTCATCAGTGTGCTGTAAAACTAAAATCTTATATAAACTGTGTCCCAGCGGTGTCTGTACACTTCTGTATCGGTCCTTCACTTCCCAACGTAGATTATGCTATTTCTTTATTTGGAAACTGATCATATTTTAAAATCAAATACAACCGAATAATAACCCCTGATAAAAGCAAATAACAACCTGTAAGATACACTTCAACGTAATGTCTATTAGTTAAAATAAAACAAAATACCCGTATCTCTATCTTATACCCGTATACGGTTGTGAGGTCAGGTACACGTTCACGGCCGTCAAATGCAGTACTTGTACTGTACAAGGACTTGTCAGGTACAACACGGATATCAAGTCGAGTGCCTGGATACTGATACAACGTACCCGTTAATAGTACCCAGCTGTAATTAACAATAAAATACCACTAAGTGGTTAGTGGTTGATATTACAATCGGCAATTACATAAATAATGGACCCAGCTACTAAGCTCGCTGAATTATTCAACATTTTAAAGCTGTAGGTGATGCACAAACAATTATCGTCCGAAGGCAAAAATCATCTAATAACCATACTTGTATGAACATCAAAGAATAAAATAGAATAAAAACGAATAAAGACACAGGAACGAGCAATTTAGTCCACTTTTGGGTTGCCGCCAAAGTCCTATGCTGTCTAAAGTAAATACATCAATCGCGCACATGCACCTCAATCACATAAAGCTATTTCCGTCACTTGCTTGCACTTGACTCACACACAGGCATCTTAGTGATGCACATACTCCGCAATTTTACGAAGGCCAAGAGCATCAATGACAGTTTCTATGAGAAACGTCAATACGATCTCTGTCCAAGAAACAGAAACGATAAATTTAAAGAACAGAAACAAATGGATCCTAAACTTCTGAAACTAATGGATTAGAAAATTGGAAAGTAAATATAAAACCAGCAGAAAATGTTTGGACTTTTAGCACTGAAGTATCGGGTGCCCGTTTGCTGGAATAAGAAATGAACTGGGCTCGGAATGAACATGTCACGAGCACGACATGTTCAGTCTGCTGCGTGAGAACACCGGCCAGGAAACACACTAATTGATGAAGCTCTAGTGTCAGTTCAATAAGCTGAGAGAGTTTATTGAATTTTCGCAGCTAACTCAAACGCACTGTTTTTCAAGATTAAAAACGGAAAAAATGAACGCAATAGTTAGAAAATGCTGTTCTTTGCGATCAAAAAATAGAGTGGAGACTTCAGTACGGGTTACCGACTGTTTAGATAGTACGAATAAAGCTAATTGGCTATTTCATTATCTTGATCTTAGTCAAATTTTGTAAAGTATTTAATATGAACATATGGGTAGATTGTGATGCGGGAAGATTACCAAAATAATTATTGAAAAAATAAAAAAGTCAGGAATAAAGAAAAATGTAGTTGAGTTTGCATTAAGGCATGATTGGAACATGAAATGCATGACAATATTTGTGAGAAATGTAGAAAAGTTAAACCGCTCATATCTTTTAGTTGGAATCGTTTTTCAAGACATTACAGCACTTTGCAGTGCCCGTTTGTCTTAACACGTTGAATGCGATTGTCTAGCCGGTGCAAATCTTTACTTTGTACATACAGTCACTAGAAAGCTTTGAAAAAATTACAGAACCTAACCTGAGTGACCCACCCGTGGGTCGTATCGCACTTAACGTGTTAATGAACCCTGCGATAAATATTACATTGATTGAATGAGTTTAAACGAATGATAAATGATAATGATTTTTTAACATAAAGCTCTCAAATACTAAAGTGTTGAGATTCGAAATGTGGTGCATACTGGACTCACTCAAATCACTTGTTTGCAAATGATTAGGCTTTTGTCATTGAATAATAATATGTAGAAAAAGTGTTCTCAGATACCCAAGTAAACTATGTGCTCCAAAATAATCCAAGTACCGTATGTGTTCTCAAGTAGTCTATGGGTTCTCTAGTAACTCAAGTAACTTATGTGTTCTCAAGCAGCTTATGGGTTCTCTAATAACTCAAGTAACCTATGTGTTGTCAAGTAGCCTATGGGTTCTCCGGTAACTCAAGTAGCGTATGTGTTCTCAAGCAGCCTGTGGGTTCTCTAGTAACTCAAGTAACCTATGTGTTGTCAAGTAGCCTATGGGTTCTCCGGTAACTCAAGTAACCTATGTGTTCTCAAGCAGCCTGTGGGTTCTCTAGTAACTCAAGTAACGTATGTGTTCTCAAATAAAAGTCAGTGATCTGTTTAAAAACTAGCTGAACGAGTGTGTGTATATATACATACATATATTTATATATATATTTATATATATATATGTAATCTTTTACGTTATTTTTTACTTATCGAATGCATATTCAAAAAATTTATCCGTCAATGTCAGTAATTGCTTTGCTACAAAAAGTGACTGTGAAACCTCAGAACTTTAGTCTACTACAGCTTTTCTTATCTATATCAACATCTCAGTATTGAAAATTTGACACATTCACTGTTATATTTTATTTTTTTACTCTCTTTCTCTGATATGTAACGCCCGTTCATATTAAACACGATGTTTACAGGTAACTGTAATAATGATTAAATTAAATCGATCATCAGCAAGCCATACCATACGATCAACCAGTAATTAGAAATTACAATTTCAATTTAATAACAATCACAACTTTATGTTTTAAGTTTTCGCTCTCATAATTTTCCTTTTTCGGTTTTTCTCGGATGTTAAACATCCAATTCAGTTAAATGTAATGATGTCAAGTCTAAGCTGTACCTAAAGTAAATATTTCGCTTATCACCTAAAATGCGTATAATACCTACCACGTTAGAATTTATATGTAACACCAATGATTACCTCTTAAGTCATCATTGAAAAAGCGAAGTTTCATTTGTTTCCCCATGTATATTTAACGTTCAATGCGTGATGTGAATGTTCATGTATACCCGTAGGTACTGCTGTTCTATCATCTATGATACTACGCATAGAATACCTACCACTTAAGGATTTTATGATAAGACATTTTTAAAAACCAATGCCGTTACATTTCTTATGTACCAACTTCAATGGAAATATATGTTCTTGTTTTTTGTTTGTTATGTGCGGTGCTCACTCTTCATCAGACATCACTTCCTAGGCTCAAAGTCTGTCCGATTCAAAAAACTCTCTAATTACAGTAAATTACGTTATGGTAACTCCCCAGTACAATACGGTCATAGTAGTTAAATACATTTATATTCGCCTGTTGGACAGCCTTTGGATGGGCAATCCATCATTTATAAAATGTTCAAAAACGAATTCATTCCGTATTGACAATAATAGCCCTTTTATAGTAGGAAATAGAAGTCAACGCGCGACAATACTACATCGTTCATACGCGCACCAAACCGAAGCAGGAACATTAGATAATTTGATGATGATGCTGACTATATTAATAAATATATTTTAACGTGATCCTCTGACTAGGTTTGAATGTAATATCCTGGTTCTGTACCCACCTTTCTCAGTTCCACGTCATTTTTAGATTGACTTAATACTTCACCCTCTTACGATCTTTGCGTGCTCGATCTTCCCTTTCTGTTCTAACCGCTACCTCCTTCATAGAACTTGCTCATTAAGTTAAATTTTATACCTAAGTAATTTCAACTAAGATTAAGAATGCCATTGCAATTCACTGTTATTTTTCTAATCAGACCCCCACCCGATGCAAAATCATATAAAGGCTTCATAAAAAGGAGAGCAGCACTTGCATTCTTTAGAGTGCAAAAATTTAACTCTCGTTTTCTATTCTACTTGAGTTTCAAAGTCCGTGAATATTTTTTCGTGTTGACTCTCTTTCAGCATCTTTCGCTCACAATCGATTGCCTTTTATTTTTATGCCCAACTTTTGTGGAACAATTTCTGGTGCCAATAAGGAAATGCAAATTTATTCTACTGAATCCCCCTTATTTTTAACGAGCCTCCACCGAGAAGTTCCGACTATTTTCAGAAAATCTCAGGCGTAAATTAGGGAAGACTAATTTAAGTTCTCTCTCTTCTGACTAGATAATTCGACGCAAAATTTGAAAAACGAGGTGCAATAAATGGAAACCCATAACTTTTCACAAATAATGTTTTCAGTAACTACAAAAAGCTCAGATATCTAAAACAAACCTTAGAAATAGACATTTAATCTGTTTGTTTTTAATTTAGTAATACGCTTTAAACGCCCCTACATTTTTCTGCTCTGAATTCAAATAAATCCTAATTTATTGTACATAATAATTTTCTTGTAATGGGTCTAAGAAACCTCTCACGTACTGTAGTCCGTTTACAGTGATCTAACTACAGTACGTCAAAGCCTGCATTGCCACATAGTGTGTTTACTAGAGGACAAGAAGGAAAACACACGTGCTTCAATAGTTGGTTTTACTCTCACCGTTGAGCCTGTATTGTCATCTTACTCATGATGATAATTCTTACTCATCCTGAGGATTCCACTTTCGTTCGAGTTATTGCGAGTCCACCAAAGTTTATGATGCAGTGTGTTTTTGTTTTTCACAGAATTCTTTTAATTTGGTGTGTCTATGAAGTGTTTCCATTTGTTTTTATTTGTCTTTGAAGAGGAAGAGTGATCGACGGTCTGGTAGGTGAGTGCTGATCGGTTCACCTCAAATGCAGAATAAGGAATTTTCTTTAGTTCTAAGGTTTCTGATTTTTTCTACGAGTGTGAAAAAAGCCCAAGAATAGAGATGAATTTGGCTAGGCTTCTGAGAACCTTTTTCTTTCTGAAAAGAGTGCAAATCTAAAGTACAATTTCGTTGCATCTAGAGTGTTCCAATAACTTGGACCGATTTTGAATGTGAAGTAAATTTAAGCGTCTAATGATTTTTGTTTCGTTTTTCTTGAAGATTTAAATACTTCAGTTTTCGACAATTTCAACAATGGAAATATTAACAGTCGAACAACGTGTTAAAGTATCAAGGCCTATTGCAAAAATGAACGTTCAAACAGAAATGTATTTTGTGTACCGCGCCATTTATACCCGAACTCAGTTCAACTTTTTGGAACTTTCTTTACAATGCTTGCTAGAGCTGTTATTTCTCTTACTTCGACTCTAGTTTTTAATTATCAGAATGTCTCACGATTCCCTCGCATTTTACTTTCGGAAATCCCGCTTAGAAATGAACTATTGGTGTATTTTGTAGTTCATTTTATTCCAAAAAGAAGAAATTTATATATTGTTCTTGATTTCTTTAGGAACCTCATTGACAGAAAAGCAAACGTTCGTTTTAACGTGGGAGGAACACGAGAACTTCTACGGTATAATTTCATATTTTCCCGTAACCTAACTTTCAGTCTTTTTGTCGGTGTCGTACTTCTGAGCTTGGATGCCTTAGAGAAATAACTTCACATTTTTAAAGATTCTACTTCCTAGTAGATAAAAATACATTTATAGAGAAGTTGCCAATTTTTCAGCAGTCACTATCTTGGAGAATGATGATGACTAAGGAGTTCCGAGCTTCTCTTGTGGTGCTTTTTAGCATCCGTCTAATCCAACAGGTAACTTTGGCCATTCCGTTGGGAAGGCCCACGTTGTAATTTGTTATTGTGCATCAGATCCAGCCACTAACTTTTAATACATCTGATGCCTCTCCAGTTCTCCTGAAGAAGTTTCTTAGTTCTTGCCCACACGCAGTCCCATTGTCTAAAGGTCTATGGATATTGGTTTTTTGTTGAAACTTGCTCATGTAAATTGACTCTTGTCTTCTGTTTAGAAGAAATCTGCGCTCTCTAGCTGGTCTGCAAGGATAAGAAATCCGTTTATAGGCGAAGTTACTCCCTTCTTTTGAAATGTTTCATTTCATGTTAAATTTGCATACATGTTTCATACATATAAACTCATAATACAAGTCTCAGAAGGCTAGATTTGGTTTATAAAAAGAATGAATTGAAAATTGATAATGAAATGAGGTACTCATGAGGTCTTATGTGTGTCAAAAATAAGAAGTAATCTTTTAATAAGAGAATTTACTCCGAAACAAGGACTACTGTAAACAGAACGTGCACGGTCATATAGTGGACTACGTTAGCGGACGCCAGTTCACCGATTTCAGTTAGTCAACAACTGTCACAGTGCGAACATTATCGTAGTCTGTAGCTCGGTTTGAATCGGACATTGTTGTTTGTTTCGAGGCACATTGCTGCATTTCTAAGGAGATACTATTTGTTTACAAAGTTTATTGTTAATAATATGTATTAAAAATGCCGAACAAGTGTGGGGTTTGAACTGTCGGGGTAATTACGATAAGAAAAACAGGCGCCGCGTGTTTCGCCTGCCGAAAGAGCAGTCTGAGAGACAGAAGTGGCTTGATGTTCCACCTCGTGAAAACTTTGTTATAAATCTAGACATGATTTTCATTTGTTAGATACACTGAGGTGCTGGGCCACCTTTGATCAAATTACGTGGTGGATCTATGCGACCTGGAATCCCTCCCAGTATCTTCAATGTGCCTGTTTTATGTCTGCCATCTCCAAAACCTGCACCTCGCCCGGTTAAAGTGGAACACCAACAACTGAGGTATTTTCTTCAGAAGGATAAGATTACTTCATTTGGTGCTTTCAAACCTGAACGTAACCTGCAGAAGCAGTACAAGAACTTGATTATTTCAAGATCGAAAGAAAGGCTTGTGTGTTTGTTCATAACCGACAACTTCAGTGAGTGCAGCCTGTCTGTGATTGTCGAAAACAAGCCCACTTTGTGTTCCCCACTAACGCTCAGTGCGTTCAAGAACGGCATTAGTGTACCACTGTTTAAGAAACTTCATCCCAACAATGGTTTGAGATCGTGTACTCATTTGGACGAAACAGTGCGCTTGGCAATGATCTATGACATCCCGTTTGACAAAACGATCCAAAATGTTGTCACTCTTCTTCAAGCTCACACACCAGTCTGTGTCGACACCGAGAAGGAGAAAAAGTTGGTATTTTTGACACGTCAGTTGGAACTTTTATCACAGAAGCAGCTTTCCATAAATGATTATTGTTTTTCTCTTCAATCATACCCAAAGTGTAATTATGAACAGCTCAGAGACTTTTTGGTGTTGCCATGCAAATGCAAGCTGCAGTACATCACTTCATCTATTGACAAGGACCAGGTGCTGACGGAAACATTTGACAAAGTCCAGACACTGCAGCAGAAGAATGTGTTTCTCTTGGTAGATGAAGTACAGATTCGCCTGAATGCAGAAGAATGCAGTCCCTCTTCAGACCTTTGTAAAGAAGGCCCGGTTGGCTGACTAATCGCTGTAGTTTAGTAGGTTTTTGCTTCTATGTATGTTTGTTTATATACGTGAATGTTTGTATGTTCGTTTGTTGGCATTGGAAAAGGTTTAACTATAATCCATTTTATAAAGTCTAAAACTGCAGCAACTCGGCTTTCTATAAAGTGACCACTAAGCTCATACAATAATACATGTTAAGTCCGGCTAAAATTGGTATTTCAAAGCATTACAGTGCCTTAAACGATTTAAAATTCACTGTAAAACCTTATTATCCCTTTTATTACTTGAAAGAAGTAATTTTTGACCAATTTGTCCAATAGAAAATGTTATGTCACTAAGAATGCAATGGCCTCCGCTAGCGTAGTCCACAATATGGCCGTGCACGTCCTGTTTATAGTAGTCCTTGCTCCGAACATAAATCTCCTTACCCTGTAATGAATTGAAAAATCGAAAAGTTCGCTCACAAATGCACTGAGATGAAAAGGACGCTTACTGTTTTTGTTGATATGCATATAGTGGGGTTTCACATCTATTTTATTTGATTCATTGATGATTGTCAATTCCAAAGCATTCATAATTCTTACAATTATCTAAGGACATCGTACGCGACTCAAACACATTGGATCAAAATCCGAAATAAATTGATTTGTACACAGTCTGTTTTCCACGAACCCAAACAACTTTACGCAACTAAGGAGGGTTGAAGCTCAGAATGTTAAGAATTTATGCATTTAGGGTGATGTGGGGGCAAGTCGTACGACTAGTGGCATTATATTTGCCAAAATTCAGGTTTCGATGTCAGAGCAACTGCAATGGGTACAAAATCAACTTCAAATATTGTGTT
>VCRD01000239.1:365395-379173 GCA_006783055.1 Trinorchestia longiramus
TCTCACCTCGCACGAACAGCGGCGGAGCAGCGCCGTCAACAAATATGGCGGACTGTTTGGATGGATCTTCTTCATCCACAGCGTGGGTGACGTCATCATACCGCCATTTGTTTTTTGTCAATCGCGACTGTACGGGTCGCCCCCATGTACGACTTGCCCCCACACTACCCTACGTTGTACTCTTCCTTAAGACAACTTTCGCTTCCTTTCACCAGACTAGCGAAAGGACCAAACAAAGCAGAAATAACAAAGCTCAATATTAGATAGAAAAAACATATGCGTCGATGAAACTCTCCAATTTATACAACTGACGCGTTGATTCACCAGAGGCTTCGAACTTGAATCATTTATGGCAACAAAATAACATGTTTGTTGCTTACTGCCTCGTGCTCTAGCTTATGATTCAAAAACTATGCCTTGAATATTTTTGTGAATGTATGAGCTTGTTAGCTATTCAATTTGCATAGGAAGAAATAATTTTACAGTACAAAACGAGTTAAAGAGCTACTGAGTTTTTGTCGAGAAATTCGTAAAATTAGAGTTTTAAATAGTGAGCAGAAGATATGTTACAGGATCTAAGAATTGTATGTCATGAACTCCAGTAATCTCTAACCTTCTCTGCGCTGCTAATGATTTTAGTTGCACAACAAATATCTTGTTATGAAAAAATTATTTTCGATCAGGTTCCATCTTGACAAGCTTACACAGAAAATTTTAGAGTAGCAAAAAATTTAAGAAATATTTACTCACATTTCTTTGTCCTAGCTCCTCGTATATATATAATCATTATTACTGATTCGTACCTTAATATTCGACTGGTGTCATTATGATGGTTTTTTTTAAAACGCTAAATAGTAGTGAAAAGGTAAGACAGGTTTCTTATATTATCCAAAATCATATTTTACTTTTAACACATTCATTGCGGTATGACCCACCGGTGGGTCACTCAGGTTAGGTTCTGTAATTTTTTCAAAGCTTTCTAGTGACTGTATGTACAAAGTTAAGATTTGCACCGGCTAGGCAACCGCAATGAATGTATTAAATCTATAATAATTAATTAGGTATATGCATACAACAACAGGAAAAAAATGACACGAATTATTACTTTATCAGACTTTTCTGAGACTTCAGCGCTAATCAGACAGGCTCCAGAGGACTAAAAATATTACTAAATGTATTGTAACTTCAGTCCTGGAGGTTCAAATCGACCTTAAAATTAAAAGATCAAAATTGAATTTACCAGCATGGAAATAGAGGAAAACCTATTGTAAGAAATAAAAAAAATGGGAATAAAGTATAACCTCTCTCGAGACAAGATTTTCTTGTATTTGGTTTGCCGCAACTAGAGCTCGTTTTTATACAAATTGAAAGCTGTTTTGCTTTAGTGTTACAGTTTTATTTTAGATAAAGTGCGTAGTGCATCAGCACCAGCTTTCCTGTTCTCAAGTCTATTTGGTGCTGCAGGCCGTATTAATAACAGCAGTGGATTACTTGTTCACGTTAGTTTGAGCCTAGTGTATTCAGCGCCTAATTTTCTAGTCCAAAATCTTCACTTTTACGTCGTTGACGAGGCCAGGACTTCGTCAAAATTGCAAGCCAAAGAGAGGCTAACAAGCATCTAGAACATAGCTCCCTCACTTTGCCCTCACGAACCCACAGTGGATGTCAGAGTGCTCCACCATCACCCAATTTTTCGAGATACGATCTGACCCCAAACTATATTTCTTGCACTCCATTGAAGAAAGTTGTTTCTCCCCCAAAACTCTAGGTTTGAGGTCCAGAAAAGTCTCACAACCTTCTTCAGTTGCACTCACATGTGCAACATCTAGGAGTTCAAAAACCCTAGTTTGGGAACCACTGATCTATAGCAAAGTAGTTTCTCCGATTAACGCTCTCTAGCTCGTGTTGAATCTAGTGGTCTCCTGGGATCTCAATGAAATGTTTTGAACATTTGAAAATGTGACAAGTAAATTCAAAGGGGAATTTATTTCGCTAATAATTTCCAGCCCATTCTGAAGCAAATCAAAACAAGAGTTGGTGAACACATCTACCTCAATTTTTCTGAAACTACTATTAACATCCAGTGTAATTTACATGTTCACACACACTCGATGATGCGATATTTTTGGCATTTTCAAACCTTAATTTAGATTGAAATAATAGTGATTTCTATTGAGAGTTCAATCATTTTGTTAACGTAAAAGTTCCACTCGATATGATGGCCTCAATAAATAGATGTAAAAATATGGAAGCTTGTGTGTAGACCGCTAAGGTTTTCCCCCATCAAATGTTCTCATGAATATTTAATTCTAATGCAGGACACTTGACACACATAAATACTCGAGCAAGGGCTTGATCGATACTCCAGTAAGGGATTGATCAATACTCCAGCGAAGACTTGATCAATACTCCAGCGAAGGCTTGATCAATACTCCATCAGAGATTTGATCAATACTCCAGCGAAGGCTTGATCAATACTCCATCAGAGGTTTGATCAATACTCCAGCGATGGCTTGATCAATACTCCATCAGAGGTTTGATCAATACTCCAGCGAAGGCTTGATCAATACTCCATCAGAGGTTTGATCAATACTCAATCAGAGGTTTGATCAATACTCCAGCGAAGGCTTGATGAATATTCGAGNGAAAGAGCTTGATCAATACTCGAGCAAGAGCTTGATCAATACTCGAGAAAGGGATTGATCAATACTCCAGGGTGAGATTAAACATTAATTTTTAATTATGAACGTTCATAGACTTCTGACGCAACTCCGAGCACTAGGAACCTAATTAAGCAACTGCGTAACATCTGCCAGGATGCGTGTGTTCAAGAATAGAATGAGGGCACTCGTAATTAGAGCACTCATAATTAGAGCAGTTTTATTGAACGACTATGCATGATGTAACATTTCATAACATAAGAGAACGCTCCAAATGCCTCAAAAATTTCTTTTGATTTATATCAAGATTATCGAGTTCATTCAGAGTAGTAAGATTTGCCAAAAATTATTGTATATAAAACCAGTCTAAGATGACTACTTAATATAATCTAATAATATATTACTATATATAACACAATGTAACGTTTACAGGTGTGCTGTAATTGAAATGAATATTTTATATTCGCTAATTTTTGCATGATCCTATTTTTTTGATTCGTAGAGTCCGTGTGTTATCGTCGATGAAATTTTCCATTATGTGATTCTCGCGAATTTTTATACCTAACCTAATTGCGTGAATGAGCCAATTAGGTCGTACAAGATGCTCAACATCTAGAGATTGTTGTTCCTCATGAAAAAAAATGTTTATGAGAAACACTCCATTGGATAAACATAGTTAAAGTTTGTAACAACTAGGTAATATATTTCATGTACACATAGCACAAAAATACGAGAAGTTTGCATACATAAAAGAATGAAAACACGTGATAACAACCCCTATTTCAAAGACTCAAGTGTTTAGTCAAGCAGGGTCCAAAGTACTTACAGGTTTCTATTTGCCAAGGGTTGTTGTTTGGGGGCAATTGATAATTAATTGGATTTCCGCTAATGCTGCATAAAGCTAAGAAATCCGACGCTAAGCAGACGTTGCACAGTAACCAAATATGACACAACGCTGCCTAAACAATGACACGACGCTGCCTTAAGAAGACTCACGCCGCCGTCCTCAAAAAATGGAATGTCGAAATACAAGCGAAATAATCCACCAAACTTATTTTGTACTCCAGTCAATGTCTCTAGCTCGGATACCCGATCGCACATTAAATATTCTAGCGAGTTTATATTGCTTACAGGAATTCAAAAAATATGCTGATAAGTGATAATATTGTAAATAAACTGTACGTAACATGAGGGTTGGTGGTATTTTCAGTTTGCGAATTATTCTGTGATGACACATACTGAGATATTTCATTTAATCAAACTTCAAAAGACTGTGGAAGAGTTTCAATGAAAAACAGTAATGTTGATGGAATGTCCGCAGTGTTGGTTGCAACGACAATATAAAGAACGAACAAGACGTGTAATGGCATACTTAGGTGAGGGGAACGGGGAGGAGGAGGCAAAAGGGGAATACAACAAGAAATTAAAAGAAGTATAGGAAGAATATTGTTCCTGGTTACCATCACGGCATTAAACAAACAATCGCTAAAATCGTGTTCCCAACAAATACAGTGACTGATAAATGTTTCCAAGAGGGGAACATCTTGAAAAAATATATATCTTATATAGAGCCTGAATTCAAGATCTATATTTTCAATAATATTCTCAGAAAGGAGTTTCTGTCCGTCTGAATGAAGCAATAAAATAAAATTGACTATTCATTCCACGTTTGTAGACGAACATCCGTTTCATTTTAATAAAAATTAACAGGAGAATATAACACTAGGAAATAAAAAACTTCAATAAAATCAGGAGCAACAAATGAACTGTGAAACTCTGAGAGTTTTAATTAAATAAACTAGGCCCTTCATGTCTTGATTTTGATGTTATTTGTAAAAGATTGAAGTAGGTTGTAAATGCCACAGGTTGTAAGATGTAACTCTAATATTGAAGAAGGTAGTATGTGCAGAATGATATATGTTGTTATTGCGAACTTGTTTAACTAAAGTGTATGAGCATAATTGTGTTAATTACTTAACACTTTGACTGCGATGTGTACCATATAAGGTACACGTACTGTGTTATTCGTACGGACTAATTTTGGAATCGCAGTCAAAGTGTTAATCATTACAAAATTGATATACCTTGTAATTGTTTACGACTGACTTGTCTGGAATTTCGAAATTTTTATCTGTGATCAATATTGTTTACCAAAATTATAGGAGCATTTGTGGGATAGCTTCTGTTTTTACCATTGATCAAATTTACCAGTTTACACTTCGGTGGGATCTGGGCATCGTTTGTGGTTTCCGTGTGCGTTCATAAATTCACTGCTACCTACCATTACAATGACCCACAAAACTTAGTCTCTGAAATATACATCGTTATCGCTTGTGAAGTCGGTGGGAAAGTGGTAGTTAAAAATGTGGTATATATTTATTATATTGATATAAAATTTACGCGTCAGTTATTATCTAAAGTTCGAGTTGATCTTAATTAGGTTAATTCAAGGCTGAAAGCATCGTAATTAGGTGTTTTGTGCCTGCATCTTTTCTGTGACGTTTCTGTATGTGTTTTCTATTGCAAGTTTTTGAATTGTAATCAACATAAGGTTAATTTTTTGAAAGAAAAAATTTGATTGCCTGAAAAATATCATAAGCTGCACCTATTGTTCCATGAAAAAAAACAATCTTTGATAATTCAACTATTTGAATTTTTCTTTGACAAGTTCGTTGGCTCGAAAACTTTACCCTAGAATTTATCAAACGACTCATATTCTAACACAAGATTATGTAACCATATTTCCTTCGCAATTCAATCGCTGAAATGTATATCAAACGCTTCACACTTTTGAAGACACGATTTTAAAATATTCAATCTGTTTTTTGCAAGCGCGATGAAACTGAGAAGGGAAGCAATCGACCAACCAACTAACTCTGTGTAATTCAATTTGTGGAACGTGCAATAAATCATTCCTGATATCTTGTGAAACAAAACCAAGATTCCACCTTCCCCACAATAAAGGCCACGGACTTCAGCTTTGCTTGAAAGTGTGATAAGCGACTCTTCTTAAATTCAATTGCAACAATTCAGCAGATAAACATACAATTCACTTTTTTGTGAAGCGAGCTCATTAGAAATGTTTTCCTTTTCTGAAGATAGAAATTTATTGTACGAAGTGTCGGCAAAATAAACCTCTCACTTTTCTTGCACTCAAAATCTTTGTCAACAAGTTAAGCATGGTGTCAGTTGCACTCTAAATGAAGCATGGTGTTAGTTGCGCTCTAAATGAAGCATGGTGTTAGTTGCACTCTAAATGAAGCATGGTGTTAGTTGCGCTCTAAATGAAGCATGGTGTCAGTTGCACTCTAAATGAAGCATGGTGTTAGTTGCACTCTAAATGAAGCATGGTGTCAGTTGCACTCTAAATGAAGCATGGTGTTAGTTGCACTCTAAATGAAGCATGGTGTTCGATGCGCTCCAAATGAAACATGGTGTTGCGTTCTCTTGAGATAAATGCATTGAAAACAGTTTATCAGCTATTAGAAATAGATCTTATTCTTCGAATCTAAAACCTTCTTCAATATAACGATGTCTTGCAACACTAAGGCAGCTTGAAAATATGTTTTCACGTAGACTCTATCATAACAAGGGATTTTTCATCGATAACAGTGGCATGCATACAAAATTCTCAAACCGTGCAAAATGCATAGGTATATTTTTGTAGTCAGTTTTGTCCTGTACTAAATCAACACGGTGAATCTTAACACAGATCTGTTTTTTAACGATCAAAACGTATTAGATCAGTATTCATATCATTAGATAAATCATCCACATGGCAATTACCACCAAATTATTAATAAAATAAGCACATTTAAAGAAAATATTGCGTTTGAAACGGTTTCTCTATTGAAAGGGTTATGTAAATTCTTCATACAGTGGATGAATTCTCATGAAAATCAAAAATACGGTTACGAATATTAAAGAACTACAGTAGAATTCCTTCAAACCGGCACTCGCTGGCCAAGCTTTATATGTTTATTCATTACGTTTATTCTTCTTTAACTGCTTTAAGCAATTGATATTGTTTTCCTTTTATGTCTAGCGTGTCTATGAATTGTTTGTGGTTACTTGGGTGATATTAATCGGCAAATTCAAAGTCCCATGGGTGCCGGTTAAAAAGACTTCTACTGTAGCTATGCTTCTTTAATCTAAGTGTCCACGAAATAGAAGCTTCGACTCGATTAGGTCCTTATTTTTTCCTTAAGTTTTCACATGTAAATTCAACTGTAACGTCTAATTCCCAAGTAATTTTTTGAAAAGCTGAAAATTAAAACTTCCTTTTGAAACGCACATACGAGCCTCAGTTCGTATTGTGTCAGAGGAGTAAATTCGAATTTCTAATGTCTATCAAATATTTTAATAATAATAATTAATTATTAATTATAATTAATATTATAATCGTATCGAGGCGTGGTTGCAGTTTCCATTTTTACCGGTTGACCACATCACCCAAAATGCATTTTCACCCCTTGTCTATGTCAAACGAAATTACATTTGACCACACTGACCACATCACTAAAATGTATTTTCATCCGTTGACTGCATCACCGAAATGCATTTCCACCCATAGATCACGTTACTGAAATACATTTTGACTCATAGATCACACCACCGAAAAAACTGGTCAGTTCATTCCATTTTTACAGTCTTCGACTGCAGAGACCTGTGACTTTAGAACAAAGAGCTTCCTTGCGGTTGCAGGTCAGTTCAAGTCATGCCCTCACTAAGGGGAATATGTAGAGATTTCACCTGAAAATAACACCTTAGAAGATGCACTTCTGGTGCACTGTTTCAGTCTGTGATGTTCCCCAACTCGGAACTGTTCACTTTCTTCTTTGTGGACCTTTTATTGAGCAAGAAAAGGAGTCGTAATCAAGTCAACTTTTAACTCAATTCAAGGTGCTTCCGTGGAGGCGTCTGTTTCCCATGTGTTTTTAATAATCTTTTCCTTGTTCTTTCTCATTGACTGTAAAAACGCTGCAAGCATAAGGACGATAATTTGGTAAATGAGGAAAATTGAATAGTGTCTTGTTCATGTCTGGTTAAAGTTTTAATCCTCCCTTTTGCTTCGGATTTTATTTGTTTAAGGGTGTACGAAACGTCTCTATTTGGCTCAACCAATATACGTTCAACAAAAATATGGACTGAATTCAATTGAACTTGCTTCTAGTCGAAGTACATCGGTTAAACTCATAGAACGTTGCCCTAGGAGAATCACCGCAGTTTATGGGTTAGAGTTTACTCCCATATGCGTTCTCTACAGCGATACAATTTTTTATTTCACTACTATGTTGCTAAAACCTCATTTGAAAAATTTTGCTTCTGTTCAAATAATTTTCATTTCCGTTATTTAGTCTTGTTATACTGCTGTAACTGTCATTGTTCATCATGCAGTAAGCTTCTTGTATCAAAATGTAAATTTTCACATTTGGATTACCTACACACAGAAAAATTTTCGCTGTCCTATTATTTGAATTCCTTCGCAATGTTATATTGAAGTAAAATTTTCCTAGAATGATAGTTCTAGAACCACTGTTGATCGTAGTACGAATTTCTTTGAAACGTTTGTGTTTTAATCGAGAGAACATGAATATTACTTACGCAGAGTGTCTGTAAAAGTAAATTCTTCCTTGAGATCCTTCGTCAATTCCAGATCTCAATGTTTCAAGCTACTATAATACATCTAGTATTTAATTAAATATAACTAGTCTTCAACCAAGAAAAATGGTGTTGCAAGGTTTATGTAGTTTATTGGGCCGACTCCTGAAATAATGTACACCTTTAAAACCTAATTTTTAAAATATCAATACAGCTTAGATTATTGATATTTGTTACCTGAGAAGTATTGAGGGTCAACGACACTTTAAAGTTCTGTCACAAACTCTTTTCCTAATTAGTACTTAGAACAACTGTTGTAACACAGGATAAAATTAAACTTTAGACTATAAGATTGCCAGTCTTTCCTCGAGTACAAAGTGATAACACTGAGAAACGACGGCATTCAGACCCGTAGCACCATAAGAATCCACAATTTTAAGAATAGAAGAGCGCAATATGAATACAACAAAAACTCAAGGCCCACTGTACCATCAAAATACCTTCGTATAATGACAGAGCTCAGGTAAAACGACCCAGTCTCATCAGAGGGACCCTGCTTTGTCTCTGACGTCAGCCAAGCTCTTGCGTTTTAGCCTTCGTGTGCGGAACAATTACCGACATCACGGCCGATAAAAGAGACCGTTTGCGAAAATGGCCGCACATTATGTTAGAAATAGCCTTAAAGGAATTAATCTCCACCCTTGATCGATTCAAAAATTATAGCATAAAGACCATTAATATCCGTCACTAAGGTCCTTTGAATTTATGATTTTAGGCAGCATCTCCAGCAGGCTAAGTTGCAGTAGTGTAAAAGATGTTAAAAAATTATTAGCGAAAGCAGTTCGTTTCCAGCATCAAATAAAGAATATGTTTTCAGTATTAGTACGTAATTTAATTATTCGGTGAGTTTAAAAATTCTGATCCAGAATCAGAATCCAGTTATTTTTAGTAATGAAATTGACTAATAAAAGACAGTTCGTGCCTGCTCATATCGCAGAAGAAAAATCAGTAGCATGGAAATTGCATTGGAATTCTTTACGTGGAATCCGATGATTATAAATCCCTTTTAAATGTAAAAATTCATTATTTTGTATAAAAAACAACCAGCATATTTGAAGTGTGAAATACAGTTTTTGATGAGCTTTTCCCCTATAATGCAGTATCATTTTTCTTCAACAGTTTAATGAATGTAATATTCTAGCGGTCATGACATAGATAAAATTCATGTTCAAATGAGAATTTTTAAATACCGAGGGTCATGTTTCAAAGCAAGTGGAAAAATGAAGAAATCCTAAAGTATGATACAAGGTAGGAACACGTTTTCAATAGTGTATGGTACAAAAGTACTGGGTACAAAAGTGCTAGGCACAAAAGTGCTAGGCACAAAAGTGCTAGGTATCATAAGTGCTGGGTACAAAAGTGCTGGGTACAAAAGTGCTGGGTACAAAAGTGCTAGGTACAAAAGTATTGGGCACGAAAATAGGTAGGGTGGGAGAGCACAGAAGTGTTGAATGGAAAAACGTGATGTACAATAGTGCTGGGTATGAAAGTGTAGGATACGAAATTGTTGGATCCGAAACTGCAGGGTACAAAGCTGTAGAACACAAAAGTGAATTTCAAGAAATGGATTTCAGACAACAGAAACGTTGAAACAGATCTTTTTTGTCCAAAGGTTTTAACCCTTTAGTGACGAAAAATACCATACGGTCCTCTTTTACGGTCTTTGGGAGAATTGTTCTAATAATTAAACAGTGAGCAATATGAGGTTGCTACTAGGTTTGAACGCGGCGGCATGTTACAGCGTCGTTCTTTTGGCTGCCTGGCTCTCAGCGTGCTTCATTGCATCAGTTTACAGACGGTCTTTGTGAGCTTAAACGTAGAAACTAGAAAAAGAAATTGGTCGCTAAAGAGTTAATAAAAGGGGAAAAGCTTGTAGATAAGGGTAAATTTTAGACGGTTTGTGGGGTGGGATTCCCAGAGAGCATAACATTAAGCGTGTTACATAGATAGAAGTATGTAAGAAGCTTTAGAAGTATAGTAAGATCAGCACAATTTCGTAAAGTGAAAAATGTGAAGATGCGACAGAAAACATGTGTAGGGAATGAGTTGTCAGGTGTGCTAGAGAATACAGTAGAGCAATAAAATGGTTTTAGAGAGGCGGGATGAGCATCATTTGGTTAAAAGGAAGTGAAGTCNTGCTTCATTGCATCAGTGTACAGACGGTCTTTGTGAGCTTAAACGTAGAAACTAGAAAAAGAAATTGGTCGCTAAAGGGTTAATAAAAAGGGAAAAGCTTGTAGATAAGGGTAAATTTTCGACGGTTTGTGGGGTGGGATTCCCAGAGAGCATAACATTAAGCGTGTTACATAGATAGATGTATGTAAGAAGCTTTAGAAGTATAGTAAGATCAGGCAATTTCATAAAGTGAAAAATGTGAAGATGCGACAGAAAACATGTGTAGGGAATGAGTTGCCAGGTGTGCTAGAGAATACAGTAGAGCAATAAAATGGTTTTAGAGAGGCGGGATGAGCATCATTTGGTTAAAAGGAAGTGAAGTCGGCAGTGCAGAATGGTGAGCCACGGATAAACCGAACAGAGGAGGATCGTGTATTAGTAAACTGATGAACTACAACACCCTCTGTTTTCACTCAATATTTTCGGTTATGTCCAAGATCATGAATGATAAGTTATTTATTTTTTCTTTATGTTTGTATAGCATATGTACGATCCATAAGCTTCATTTCAGGACCAAAACTGAAAAAACGTCCCTTTATGAAACTGTGCACTTCACAGTTCCTAGGATGCAGTGTTGCACTGTTGGACGGATGTTTATGTGTTTGAAATAAGAAGCTGAAGGCTGGGTGGATAGAACCTTTTGGCTAATTTAATCTTATTAGTGCTATTAATTTTATTTAACGCTAATTCTGTCGTGCAAATCTTTAGGGATGTTTATTTTTGACGTAGCGTATGCTCCGCTGAGTCAAAGCTAAATTTTCAATTTTCAATAAATGGCCTCCGCTATCCAAACCTTTCAACTCGATGAGTAAACATATATAACAGCGGTAATATAATTCATAGATATCGGCTATTATTTCACAACACTCTGTTGAACGAGAGATCCATTCAATCGAATTCTGAAGCCAACCATGATTTTTGTAAACCAGACAAGATGTGAAATGTTCAATTTCTTATATGCCACAAGAACTCTAAAGAAATCCAAGTCTTTCGGGACTGGGACTGATTTAGACTGATAGACATTGGTCGATAGTAATTCAGGGGAAGAATTACTGTTGGGAACATGCCTCACATTTCAGGAGCCAGTAAATTGGTAACTTGAGCTCCCAAATATGACCGTCAATTTGCAATGATATCAGCCAGCCAGGACCTTCGCAAACAATTACAACAACCACGACGAATCAGATCAATTACCACGGAAAAACGTGAGAAGTTTAAAGAGAATCATCTAGCGTGAATATTTGAGAGATGCCAAACAATAAATACTGTAAATTATAACATTTTGAACAACAATAGTTGTACACAATGGTTAATGGTTAATGCAATAGAAAACCATAAGTATTATTATTAATAATTAAAAATATATTTTATAGTTTATTTTACGCATAAGGAAAATACTACTTAAGCAACGAATATTTTGGTGGTAAAAACTTGATGTTTGCCTGGATATTTTATCCTCGGGATGTCTACTTTCTAAGTAAATATGTCGTTGTTTCGTAGTAATGGTGCTGAGATATAGCGAGTGCTGTACTGTAGTTTGAATATGATTAGTTTATAAAGAAAAGTATACACATCGTAAGCGAAAGCGATAGAGTAACTCTTAATCTCTTGAAACTGAAAAAAATTTTGATAGTTTTTCAAAGCTGCTGAGATTCTTATCGAAGTCAGTCAGGAGAAGTCACTTGCAACTTAAATAATACATATTTTTTAACATGTTTCTTACCAGAGGAATGTGTCATTACTTCGTTCTATTATTTCTCTCGCAATTTCGTAAACAGCCTCCTGCTAAAAGATCCTTAGTTCGGGGTCTCAGAAGTTAATTGGTTCAATGATGATTGCCAATGCAAATTAGTTTTTATCCCTAATTCAGGAACAATTACCACAGACTTTTGTGGGCTACTGAAGCTCACACGTACAATCCTGCCAAAAAAGAATTGGTGTCTACATTACAGAACTAGTTCTTTAAATCATCGATGAGTAATGAGAAGAGTTAGGTGATCATAAGATGGATCTTACACTGCACAAACTTATTTCTGAAATGAGCAGAGGTGTTTGTAAAGACTCTTTCTTCAATCTGACAACTGTTCATTCTTTCTTCAACTAGATAGCTGGATCGTACCCAGAAACAAAAACAAAGAAGTTACACTAACAGAGACAGTCAGTTGTTGTCCACGTTTTAATATTAATATTGAAACGTAATCATTGTAAATATTAAACGCACAGAAGTAAGCAACACGAACAATATAACAAAAATTGAGGAAATTCTACTATTCTTGCGGCCATATGCAATAAGTTGAACGTTCACACGGAAATATCTATGATCAATATTATAACCAGAAAAATCTTAATAAATTAATTTTAATACTTCTTGTCTCTTTTCATATGACAGAAAAATTTACTATCAATCCTCCACCTCGGAGACACAGGACAGATGTCCATGTGATGGTAAATCACTTGAGCATCTAATTAAATAATTAGATGCTCATTATTAGATTATTTAATAATTAGAATTTTTAAATAATAATTTTAATGATTGAAGCAAAGTTCTCTAGATTTTATGCTCTTTAGAGTTTCTTGTCTTCAGGTGTCGCACCCGGAATTTAAAGAAAATTTAAATCAAAATGGCATCAATTGCTCTTTTCTCGAGAAATTGTTCGTCACTGAATTTTCTAGGATCAATGACCACTGTTTTTAAAACAATTTCTACTGCTTACTTCTACTCGTTTGCGATTAAAATATTCAAGTGAATGAACAGCTCGATGTTTAGAGCTCTTTAGAAAAAGCGAAATAATATTAGCTTCATTAGTGAAGAACTTGAACAATGTTATCAAGCCAAGCAAACGACTGTTACATCATTATTGTTTGATTACACCTATTCTGTTATAGTTAGTAGCTAAAAAATTTGCAGCACTTTATATGAAGTGAATTCATGTAGGAACTGATTCAAAAAAAGATTGAAATTAAATTTCCTCGACTCAGGAGGATCAAACAAAAGACATATTGAAAACTTAACAGCTTCGATCCTCTGATTTGTTTATCAAATGGAATACCTGACGTCTAGACTTCATTATTACGCCTAAGAGGAAATACTTGGCTTCTGTACTCCATTATTACGTCTAAAAGGATATACTTGGTTTCTGTACTCCATTATTACGCCTAAGAGAGAATACTTGGCTTCTGTACTCCATTATTACGCCTAAGAGAGAATACTTGGCTTCTGTACTCCATTATTACGCTTAAGAGAGAATACTTGGCTTCTGTACTCCATTATTACGCCTAAGA
>VCRD01000239.1:379527-395741 GCA_006783055.1 Trinorchestia longiramus
TACGTCTAAAAGGGAATACTTGGCTTCTGTACTCCATTATTACGCCTAAGAGAGAATACTTGGCTTCTGTACTCCATTATTACGCCTAAGAGAGAATACTTGGCTCATGTACTCCATTATTACGTCTAAAAAAGAATACTTGGCTTCTGTACTCCATTATTACGTCTAAAAGGGAATATTTGACGTCTAGACTTCATTATTACGCCTAACAGGGAATACTTGACATATATGCGCACAATGGAATTTATAACCGAAGAAATTGATACATTAGAATTTAACCAATATATATTGACCAAACAGAGATTGACACAACAAGATTGACACAAATACAAGTGGCAGATATGTAGGATTGTCATTTAAAACTTGAACACTCGCCAGTAATCTAAAACAGTTAATTCAAATTTTCAGGGTCAATTGATCGAAATTAATTAGTTCCTAAAGGTCAAATAGCAAAAGGAAAGGAAATTTGTCCTCGTGTTAGATATTCGATTCTAAATTTGAAGTGTTGTCCTCTAGTAAATTTGTTTTATGAGGTTTTCTATTTCATTGTCGATCTGGAGAAAAAAATGTGATGTGAGTGTGAGTGTGTTTGTGTAGTAAATGAGAGCCAGCATTTAAGAGCTTATAATTATCGGTCTTAATTACAGTCCCGTTGAAAAGCGATAAAAATGTCATTTTCCCTTTTTTGATGCCCTGTTTATTATCATGGTTAAAAAATTCGACCTAAAAATCATTCAAGAGGACTTCGCTTGGATGTATGATTCCAGAAGCACATGAGCTGTAATTTCTGTTATACCTTTTAAAATGAGCTCTGTAACTTGTCAATTTAATTTGTTATTGAACTCCATTTAGTGAACATTAATTTACTTCCCAAACCTTTGTTTCTCATTATTTAACTCACAAAGCTCATTTCATAATATATGAGAAAACTGGCTGTTTAAAACAAAATCAACGGGTTTAAAAATTCAAGAGAATAATGTTAGGGATATCAGCTCTATTTAATAAAAGACTTTTTCTATTTATACATATGGGTATGTCTATTTGGTACCACGCAATATAGAGAAGATTGAAAAAAATTCTCTTTTTCAAATTTTAGGTTACTGAAAATCATATTATCTCACTGATATTTGAGTCTCAAAATTATAATTTTTAAAACATTAGATTTTTTATACGTCAATGCATGTGTTTTAGGCATAATGTTATGAACACCATCGATGCAGAATTACCATGAAATATGCAACTATTTCTGTTGTTAGCTTTTTTTCCCTTCAGTATGTAAACTCTTTCTGAATCACCATCACCCTCACTCTAAGAATGTTAACCTTAAGGATTTGAAAAACCAATGTACTAATGTCTATGTACTGTGTACTTGATTGGAAATAAAGTTGTTTGTTTGTTTGTTTGTTTGAAGGGCGGCATTGACTGCTAAATTAAAGCAAGAAAAAGCAATGCACGGACTTAACGGCAACAAGGGTTTGTCCGTAAAGAAAACAGACATTTACAAGCCTTATTTTCTAGAAAAGATGTTTCTGGCTAATCTGTTTTGACAATTTTCTTCATTTTTTGTCAACTCAGGCATTTTAAAGGTGTAAGGAAGAATAAATATAATGCCCAAGATGATTATACAAACCTGTAAAATCAATAAAAGAAAAAATAGTGATAACTATACACTATTGATGACGGAGTATATTTTTCTTTTACCTAGTTTTATGCCATTGACGGCACTGATACTTATAATTAGTGATAATCCAACAGCAATATTCATACTAAGATGTAATTTACATATGTATGTGTATTAACACAATTATTTGTAAAACAAGAGAACTTTTCCGCTATTGAGTCTACTAGTACGGAATGACAACGATCATTGTTTCGGTTTATGAATAGCTGTGACACACTAACTAACGTAAGTATGTATATAGAAAAACGAAACATAAAACATCTGAAAAAGTGATTAAAATTTTAAAAGCTATTCTGAAAACTCCAAAGTTTCATTCAGTATTCAGTATACTAAGCATATCTTTCACGTTCCGTGCCCTTTTGCTAATCCATTTGTCAGGAACCTTTTGTTCCTGATTTCACCTATCAACAATTCAGTGTATATTAATTGTCGTAGGAATGATAAAATATGAATCGTTTAGTACAGTCAAAAGTCCCGTGCAACATTCTCGGGAACTGACTGCTTGTGAGGTAACAAGACACTTCAAATGGAAACAAAGTGGATCCGTCCTCAACATGAATAAAAGTCATTCTAATCGCGAAGAAAGTGGAAGAGCTCTTCAAAACATTAACCTCGTCAGATAATTGCTTAAAAATGATGCCATAAATCGAATAAAAGAATTTCTGCAACGACAGATTTAAAAAGAGTCAGTAAGAAAAATTCTTAATAAAGATTTGAAGTTATTTCCACCTAAATTACAGTGCTTTCAGAAGCTTTAGTTTGATAGTAACATGGGAAACCAACTGACCACAGCAAAAAGCCGTTACACTATCAAAAAATTACTGTTTTGTACGGACGAAATGCAAACAACATATATGGTCCATATTTTTTTGACTGTCATGAAACGAGAGAGGCTTCAACAAATAATTAGAGCCTCTCCCGTTATCTTACGTACTTTGAAATGCACAATGTTATGCTGGTAAATGATTGTCGTCCAAATGAATGAGTCCAACAGGATGGAGCGACAGCACACACCTCTCAAGACACAATAGCGTGGCTCCAGGATCGATTCCCAATAAATTAATATCGTATCGTTCTTTTTTTCCATAGCCCGCTAGAACCTCCAACTTTTCACTTATATATTTTTTCTTATGAAACTTTGTTGAAGAAAGAGTTCATCAAATCAATTTTTTTGCAGCAAAACTAAAAGAAACTATGCGACCAATTATTGCCTTCATAGATGCTACTATCTTGAACGCTGTTATTGAAAATTTGATTTACCGTATTAACAAATGTATTCACTGTAAAGGTAGACATTTGGAATGCAGAATGTTGCTAAATAAAACTTCGGAATCTTTTTTTCACATGGTTTATGTTTCATTCCTTCTATTTACAATAGTTGGTTAGTTATAGACATTCAAAAACAAAAACATTTTTGTAGTCTCCCAGTATTTAAAAAAAATTCTACGGTCAGAGGAGGTTTTTCCGTGTAAATTCTCATATTATATCGATTGTTCATATTGATAAAATGGTTCTTACTTATACAATGGCAAGGTTTGTATTTTTAACATAGGCTAATGCAGATAATAAGTACGCTCGCTACTGGAAGCACTCAACATACCTTCAATGAAGCAAATACTCTTCATGTATGGCAAACATGCAGGCTTGCTTTCCAGTCGTTACATTTCATTCCCATTAGTCATAAAGTGTGTTCCAGCGTTACTGGACCCAAAAACTAACTAACGTAGCTCAAAACTTGCGTTCTGAGCTTTTATTGTGGTATCCACTATACAATACTTAAAATATATACAGCCGTTAATACATGTATTTTGTGTATTGTATAGTGGATACCACAAAAAATAGTCAAAACTGATTTAGTAAGTTACTTTAGTTCGATTTTGGCCCCGTGACGCTAGGACACTCTGTACTCTTGAATCATCTCAGTACCGTGAAATATGTAGAGCTTCATCATGCATGATTAAAGTCCAGCCCTCACGCTCGCAACTTTTTATTTAGGCTGTGGTTCATTTTCTAGAAACGGGTCGTCGCTTCGCCTTCGTTGGTCGTTCGTCGCTGTTGAAATTAAGGGAGGCATAATGGATGAATGTTTAGTTTAGCCGGAGAGAGCTACGCCGATTTTATCATGAAGCGGTCACTAAACCTGACCCTCGATGGCTTTTCAAGTTATTTTGAAAGAACTTTGTAGTGAGATGATTTTCTTTATAAAAAAACAACGTGCAGACATTTTTAGCTCGCTGCTACTTTGCTTCATTGTTTGCAATTTGTGTCTTTGAGTTGTACTTTTGTTAGCATGAGTTCTTGGCTGAATAATATATATATAAATGCAGTATGTTCAGGATAAACGTTGAGGAAATAGCATGCAGATTATACAGGTTGACACTCAAACAAAAATTTAGAGAATTTGGTTTCTCCATCAAATTTGCATAATGCTGAATTACCAAGTTGAAAATATTTTATTGTGGGTAATAAAATCCTAACCTTGAAAATGTGTTAGCTCCCGCTACAGAACTTTAACCGAATTTTAAATTTATTTTTATAATCAGTTACATTTATTCGGAGGATAACTAGTGCCTCATGTATTGTCCTTCTCCTTTACCCATTTTTTTAAAACATGTCGCTCTTGGAATTGCTTTCATCCACTAAAGAAAATAAAAACAAAGAAGTCAACTGGAGAAACCTAAGAAAAAAGTATTTTCCACTGTTGTTCTAGTTTTTCTTTTAAATAACGAAATAACAAGTTTCCTAAGAAATGGTTTGAATGAATTGTTCTGCTGCAGGAGAACAAAGGATTCGGTGCTCTTAGAAAGCAACACTGTAATTTTTTTGAACTGTGAGTAGCTACACTAGAGCACCATGCATACATCTCGCTCAACATTATATTAAACAAAATTATAGTCTTCCGTGTTCAACCATAAACAAATTTCTTATATCTTGTAAAATAAAATAAAAATTTCCTGATGTCCTTCAAACTATTTTTCTTAAAGTACTAAAGTCTCTAAAATCTCGAAATATTCCTTATGCCTTATTATATGACAAAAACCTTCTCATATATTCAAAACTATTTTCTTGAAGTATTTAAAATCTTAAGATCCACGGTAAATTGATCCATCATGGAATTACTGGCAGACATAAAAGGAAGACTGACGACTGGAATTGCAGGAAGAAGGGAACAGTTTGGTGTCAACATCCTCGCTCCAGAAATTTAGTTAGTGGGAAGTTATCAGCAGGAGGCCCTCCAGCCCAACCAAGAAATTCATTTTCTGGAGAAAACTTGGATGAAAAGCATCAAACTTTGGAGGCAGAAATAATTTGGATCCTTGGGCAAAACATATTTATTTTAATTTACTCTTCCTGACGTCTATATGATAAACTTAGAATGTGTGATGCATATGATGTATGATAAAACAAGTATGATGGACAGAAGAGAGAACTGCAGTGTGGGAATTATGAAGAAACTACTAAGCCCTTATGTTAGTAAACATGTTTTTTGGAAAGCAGCAGATAATCTTTACGAAACTTTTTTAAAGTTTTAAAACTAGGTTTATAAATGAACTGAAAATATTAACAAAGTCAGTAAAAGAAATTTGTAAGTAGCAGCATAGTATGCATAGTAGTAGCAGCATAGTAGTTCACGTACCCTAAGCCGAAGATTAACAATTTGGTACGTGGAATATTAAATATTAGGATTGAGATTCAATGCATCAAAAAATGATTTCATTAATCTTACAGTACTTTCGACTGCTAGATATCAGCTTCCAAATATGATATTTCAAAGCTGATAATTCAAAATACCATAGCATGGTATTTATTGAGTGTGCAAAACTGTATAGAATGGTTTCTAATACATTAGTTTATTTATTTTTTGAATCGTGACAACAGAAAATAAGAAACATCGCGTAGGAAGAATAAGCTGTTGTGTTGCAACGTAAAATATTATTGTATCCAAGGCATTAGATTACTTGGAGCGTAGAAGCAGTTCTTGTCTTTCGAAGCGAAGAACTCTAATTCAATTAACATCGGTCCTAAATTAATTTAGTTGGTCCGGAAAAGAACTAGGTTTTGAGTTTAAGCGCACAATAGTTGAAAAAGGTCAAATTTGATTAAGAAATTCATTTGGCAACATTTCTAATCCATTAAGTTCATTAAAAAAATCCGTCTATCCGCTGGCATGACGTTAGAAGTTGTCTGTCCTACATCCTCTTGTGCTTTATCAGAATAGATTCATTCATCTTCGATACACCAGAACAACGTACATGTTTGCCTTGTTTTTTTCTGGAAATGTATTCGGATTGCCTGTATTTGTTTTGGGGAGGCATGGTTGTTGCACTAAACTAAATGGTTACAATATGTACGTGTACGTCAGCTATATCTTGTACGCATCATGTACGCCATGTCTGGTACTTCTAGTACGTGTATGTGTACGTCTGTATTTATCAAATACGCCTTGTATTATACTTCTTCTACGTGCACGCCTGTTTGTGTCATAAATGTGTCACGTTCTGTACGTTTTCTATGTATTTTGCACCTTGCATTGATACTGTCTATTGCTTTAGGAGCAACAATAACGGTAGGATGAACGATGACAACGATACTTTGAGTAAAAACGCTCGTGTTCCTTCTGAGGCCCTTAGTGTCCTCTTATAAATATGGAATAAGCAAAGAGTGTTTTTGTATGAAAAAGAATCGGTTATTTCGGCACCAAATGCCGGTCTCCGTAAGTTGTGATGCTGTTTTTCCGTTTTATTTATATAGATAATTTACAAGACTGAAAACAAAAAATCTACAGAAAAGGTGCAATTACTTGATCTCACTGACCACACTAAAGCTCATCTGATCCATCGATTTTTTAAACATTAACTGAAATTAACAACACGCGTTTTATAATAGATTTTAACAGAGCATGATAGACGCTGAATTTAGTTCTCTACATTCTATCCTTAATAGTTTTCATTTTAGTCCTATTGTCTCAACTTATTTTGAAAATTTTTTAGAAGGTAGCATATAACTCTATTTTAACTGAATCAACGAGAGAATAAACACAAGGAAGATAAATCAAAATTAAGGAATCTGATCTGCATGAATGAATAGATTATTAGCTTCAATGTCAAGCGGTACAATTTTTTTGTTCGTTTGTTTTTACATTCAGAATGAAAAATGATCTGATTCATTTTTGTATACTCTTTGATCATACATGTTTATTCACATTTACTATAAAGAAAATGAATAATTTACCGGATGGGATTGATTTTATTTTACACATTACATGTCTTTGAAAATTTTTTATTAGTGACAGCACAAAAGGAAAAAAGTTCATAACTACATATGTTTATCCCCTTCAAATTTTAATTTAAAAATTTCTGGTTCGTGCTCAAGAACAAAATCAACGAAAAAAACACTAATTCAGGATGATTTTATGACGTGCTTTCAGAAAATGATAATTGCATCAACGAGAAATCAAAAACTTGCTCCGTCGGTAATGGCAAAAATTTAAGTAACATTTAAGCTTCGGCAGCCACACACTAGATTACTTAGAACTTCTCCTGCGCGCCTCTTATGAACATTTTCTCTCTAGCCAAATAGTAGTACGCCTGCCGCTGTGCATGTACGAATAAGGAACAGTATACAAATTCTAACTCCGTTTTCCGTTCCAACTGTCAAAGTTTAGGTGTCCAGTGATGGAAACTAATTATTTAGGACAATATGTGCATCTGTTCAAAGTTCTTCAACGTATTTTTGTTCAAGGTGTTCAATACAGAATGGTTCAAGCATGTTTGGTGAAGTGAAGGGCAGAAAATTTGTTTACCGGAAATATAGTTGCATTTCTTGAAGAATTGCAAGTTTCCATAAGTGTTTGCGTGATATTTAACACTAATTTCGTTCTGAGTGTCATTCCTTTTGTGTACACTTCTGTTACCAATGAAACTATGAATTTCTTTGAATAGTTTCAAAATTATTTACAGTTACGTTCGAATCACGTTATTTCAAATTCATCCATGTTTTTGAGTTCTTGCAAAGAAAAAAACTTTTGCTGTAAGAAGTTGTAATTTTTGCTTTCTCCTATCTCATGAAGATTCAAACTTAATTTATTTTTCAAATAGATATTTCGGAACTTTATCAAGTGGCAATTATGGGTAATTAGAGGCAGAAGTCAAAAAAGCTGAGAAGATTTTCTGCGCTTCTACAAGTCATGATATTACGGCATGAGTTTCTTTCTGGACATCACTGGATTATATCATCTTTCCTACCAAATAAAGGAGGTAAGGTCCTTAATTTTAAACACGGATGTACTGCAAAAGAATTGTCGGGAATAATGATTGTTGTGTTCAGAATGTTGGTCTTGTATTAGTGTAGGTGTGCAGCTCGAGTATATAAAGTAAACTAAATATTTCCGTGAGTCCTATTGCTATCAGAAAGAAAATTAGGACATGTAGCGATGTGTTGATTTATTAAAGAACTAATAGTACATTAAAATTTTAAAAATTATTGTAAGCTCAAGTACACTACGAAAAATGCTTCAAATAGTCATGTGGAATTTGTTCTGCAATTCGTTGCTGACCATCTAAACGCTTCGATCCCAGATTCAATTTCGATGTTGTGATAAAAAAAATAGTCCGTAGTCATTCCCTAAATGTACAGCGTTTCGCAGACAGAATCAAATACCAAATAAATTCCAAACTGTTTAAGACGAGTCGACCACCTCGCCCCAAATATAAAAGTTTTTGTTCGAAAATATGCCTCGAGAATCCACCCTAACTTCTTCTAATTTTACACTGAATTGTTTTTATTTCTCTCCCTCCTGTTTCTCCCTCACGGTCTTTAATAAATCAAACTCTTGAACGAAGATTAAGTTCTTTCTTTTTCGTTTAATTTCTCAGGTCCATTTTTCGAGAAAGTTTCAGTAAGCTGTGATCCTCAAGAACGTTAACTCTGTTTCGTCGAGCAACTGTTCAGAAGTCTGTCTAGTGTTCCCTTGTGTATGTATGCTTTGATTGGGATATCCATTGAGTAAAACCTAATGAAAATCATAAACACCAATGCATAAAAAAGTACGTTGGCGTAACAAAACATAGTTTGCACAGACACTGTTTGAGCATAAGATCAATATTTGCTGTCGATCTAAAATGTTTTTGGAACATTCATCTATATCGTTGATTCAGTATTTATCATTTAGAGTTCCAGAAATTATCCCTATGAACTGGCGAGCAAACATTTCCTCCTTCAATTCGCTGGTGCCAATGATCCAGGTAACCTAGGATTGGATTGAATTTCCCTTTTTAGTTTCTTAGTGATTAATCCAATTTTCGGTTCCATCGGTGGCACAGTTAGAAAACTGTCTCTCGTTCACTTTGATCTTCGGTAAAAGCACTAAAGAGACATCTGGCGCTCGACACAGCAGGCTTTCGAGCAACTCATTTTGGACTAAATGAGCTCAAAAGCTCTTTTGAATCGATTACCATTCCAATCCTACAAGCACTGAACATGAGAGCTTCTCACTTCATAAGCCATCAGCAAGAATTTTTGGACGACCTAATTCTTCTCAAGAGTGACGGCTCGAATGAGGGAGAATAAATATGTATAATTATGCCGCTTTTTAGCTGTATTGAGGTTATGCATTACGTATTGGGAACATTGTAAAAATAAATGTTTTTAAATTTCGTGAACTCGCGCGAGTTCCTGCGAGGCTTTAATTAATGAACTAGGTTTCCATTTCAACGTACACAGGAGCATAAAATCAGCCCCGTTTGTAAACTATCTTCTTGAATTGAAGCAAAATCGGAGCGTTTCTCTTTCAAGTACTCGTCAATTAAATCACTTCTCATTAACGCGTAGTGGGATGGAAAACTTTTGCTATCAGAAGAGGCCTGTCACTTTTACCTTCTTTGGTGTTATATACATGCAAACTCAAATGATTTTGTAAACAGATCCTTTTCCTTCGATCTCAGTTTGACAAATGTCAAAGCCTTCTTCCCTACGACCTATTCTTAATTAGAATATATATATATAAATATTTCCACGAACTGAAATATAAAAACACAACACTCAACACTCAACACTCAAAACACTCAACAGATGTTCACGTAATTTTAAGTGCACATAATGTTGAATCTTGTGCTTTCATATGCAATTGCAATTTATCAGTCTGTTGCTAAATGTGCCATTAATATGGTTTAGTTTTTATTTAAACCCAATGATCATGACGAAGCTTGCTCTAATAAGCATTTCGAAAAAAGATTCGATGTATTTCTATTCATTTTGGGAAAACTTTCTAAAATATTCATGTATTTGTGTATATATCTAGCCGTTCTGTGCTTCTTATTTACATAAACAAATGCTTAATCATAAACAAAAGAATGTTAATAGGAAATTGGAATAATATTTCTGTTCATTCTACACTCTATATTTCGTAATCGCTGAGGTAATAGGAAAATGTCGTGGTTTTCTGTTAAAATTTCTCTCCCCTCTAGCTCACATCGAGAATTAATGCTAATTATCCCTTCATCCTAAGCCCTAGAACGACTTTTCTCACTAATTCTTGCGCGTTCCTTCCCCGGACACAGGGAAATAATTGGAAAGCCTTGTCTTACAATTGAAATAAATACGAATACACGAGTCATAGCTCCGTCCTTGTACCCTTGCTAGTTATCCACGCCTCGACAAAAATAGATCATCGGGAAAAATTTAAACTTCGTGCTGTTATACAGGGTGCAGCAACATAACTGCGTTTTTTCAAAGCGCTTTGCTTCGAAAACGGGATGATTTTAAACTGATCAAACTGACAGTCTAGAAGAATTCAGAAAGACATTTTTGGCGAGGGGCTTTAGACGCTGAGGGAAGCTTTACATTATTAACCATGTACACAATCACTCGCTCGCTGATGTCAGTCTTTGATCATTGAACGATCGTAACATTTCCTGCAAAGAGGCCCAGCGGTGGGCCCCTAAGGCTAGCTTAGATGTAAATTTTGCAAAAAGCTTCAAGTGACAATGAGCACAAAGTAAAGATTTGGACCGGTTAAGCAATCACAGGAAACGTGTCAAGTTAAAACAGGAAAAAAGAATTTTCAAAGTCTAGGATGGTTAGACGTGATTTCTCTCCTCCATTCTGAAGAAATTTCACTGGGCTTAGGATCGAGGTCCGTGTTTTATGTTTTTGCAACCATACAGATCAAAGACGAATTAAATGCATACACCTTCCAAATTGTGATTCAATTAACTTCTAAGCGGTTGAAGAGCAGAAAATTTGCCCGATAGATGAGTATTAACGCAAAGTTATTTTTTCCAAAGGAAAAGAAAGCGACTTTAATCTAGAAAAAAATATAAAAGGAGAGTGCAATAAATCCATTTGTGATCGAAGATTTTTGATCGTTAACTCCAAATTCAGTAACATTTGTTATCCTTTCTCGCTGACAATCTCTTCCTTTAGTTGGACATGATGACCTGCAATTTTCCTTTGTCATTTCAGCGCATTCTTATTTTCAAATCCCCGGCAGATAATTTTTTGGGGTCCTTCAAATTTAAATATCTTTCTAGAATCATCGTCTTATTTTTCTTATGAGACGTAAGTTTGATAATTAATCATTGTAAATGTCTCAAGCTGTTCTGACAATGAACGAGAATTTTGAAACAGACAGTTACAGTCACCATGGGTAAAAATAATTACTCACTTTAGTAATTCCGTATTACTTTAGTAATCTTGAAGATTAAATCTATTCATCTTAGAAAATCATCTTGAAGATTAGATTGCTTATTTGCTTTTAGAGAGCTTGGTGACCCAAGTTCTTTCATCGACACTCAAATATTTTTCCCATTGCAGAGTAACTCATGATACAAAGGGATCTGAGTTTTAAGCCAATGAGGACTAAATGATCCTTTTGTTACCCTTGAAAAAGTTTGGTGAAACCTGACTTGAAGCTTTTATCAAAGCAGCACTGCACTCGACAGCAATAAAACTCTCAGAAAATGTTACAGTTCTACTAGCTTATACGCTACCGGCAGTGTGATCAGTTAATGAAAAGCGTGTGTGTTTGCATTTTTCACCTCGGGGAAAAATGCAATCAATAAGGGTTGAACAACTTTGTTTGGTGTGCAAACGCAATTTATTTCCTTTCCCGTTTCACCACTTCTGGTGCTGCTTTAATGTGATGACTGTAGTGGTAGACCTCGTTTGCAGTCTTCCGCCAAGCATTAATATTCAAAAAGTGTGCAAAACTATTAAAATTTAGTTAACGAATACAGATTTAATAAACAGCCTTTGATCTTTTAACTGTGTAAAATGTACTCAATTTTCTACATGTATCAAAAATGGTCTTAATAATCTCTATCTTAACTGTGAGTTCGAAATTAAAATGGTGAATAAACTGGTACATAATAATTCAAGGAGCGTAGGCCCCAAATGCGTGTTAAATTTACAGGCTTGCATGTTACTGACAATGACTTTTAATATTATTCTGTCTGTATTCCCTACCCCAAATTCAGGATCTCCTTTCGTAACCAGCAGCCACATACCTCATGAGGCTACGTAATTTAAAAGAATTGTGCCAAAGAAAGTTGGACAGTCAAGGGACCCAACAAAATATTAGCTTTTATTCTCATATTAAATTTTCCAATAACGCTACAAATTTGGGCTCGATTTCAAGCCTTTGTTTATCTGCTGCACTAACGTTTCAAGATTAAAAGATTTTCCTTTCCATGTTAACATGCGCTTCCTTTGAAAGTTCATTATATCATACTTCAAAGAGATAAAAATAATTAAGTCTTTAAAAGCCAACACCCTGAATAATAAGACTCGTCTTTGATTAAGGCAGATGGATCGTGATTCAAGGTAGGAATAACAAAAATACTGATATGTAATTGAGAAGCGTTATTCAATAATTTATGTCCTCTGCCATCCACTTGACAAGTAATTGAAGTTCATTTTCCTCCCATTAGAGACTAGAAGTATTAGCAGAATTTGTTTATTGTCAAAGGGAATGTAATGTTTTAGTTAGCAACGATGCTTCAGTAGATGTTGATAGTACTATGATACATTAAACCGATGAAGTATAATAACTTCTATTAGGGCTCCAACCAAGTTTCCGAACATGATCTACAAAAACAACGGAAAATTTCTCTCGGGAAACTAGGTTTCGGATCCATCTTGCGCAGAATTTTCTCGTGCATCATATATTCTTTGCACTTGCTTGTCCAACAATGGAGCCGTCCTGAGAGGTTATTCGTAACTTGCTGCTTTTCGAGTTTCAATTGGGGCACAATTTTCAAACAGCATTACGAGCGTGGAATTGATTTGTTACCGGAATGATGGCAAGAATGTGTTCAGGCCAATGGAAAATATTTTAATTAACACGTTTCGTGCGATTGCCTAGCCGGTGCATATCTTTACTTTGTACACATAATCACTAAAAGACTTGGAAAAAATTACAGAACCTAAGCGACCCACCGGTGGGTCCCATCGCAGGAAACGTGTTAACCCTTTAGCGACGAATTTATTTTTCTAGTTTCTACGTTTAAGCTCACAAAGACCGTCTGTACACTGATGCAATGAAGCACGCTGAGAGCCAGGCAGCCAAAATAACGACGCTGTATGATGCCGCCGCGTTTAAACCTAGTAGCAACCTCATATGGCTCACATATAATATAATTTTAACATAATTAGCATTTTTTCTGATGTTCCCCGTGAGTGCCATACGGCGGTAGAGGGTTAACACATTCATTGCGGTTGCCTAACTGGTGCAAATCTTTACTTTGTACATACAGTCACTAGAAAGCTTTGAAAAAATTACAGAACCTAACTTGAGTGACCTACCGGTGGGTCATACCGCAATGAATGTGTTAATGTTGGTTGATACTTTTGGGCACTTGGAATAATAAATTTTGCATTTTTGTCTAAAGTTCGGAAACTTAGTTGATGACCTAATAAAGAGAACAGTTTTAAGACTTGGATGGCGACCTAAGAATGGACCATTCTGTTTGTTTTTGACTCCATATTATATTTGTTCTAGTGTATTCGTACAATAGCATACAGATATACAATGTAGGATAGACACGTTACTAAATACCAAATAGTCATGACAAGTGTGGAGTTGCACGAAGCAACATCACTTTCAGGTAAAATAAATAATTAAGAAGCCGAAAATCAAAAACTTTCACTAGTAGAGGAGAGAAAATAACTTTACGCAGCCTCTCAGTAGAGGAATATAAATATTTAAAGCTGTGTTTGTTGCCGTAAAGTAAAGCCTTTATAAATTATGTCAACATAGACCATAGAGTAACTTGGAATGATAAATTTTGGGAATGTACAAATTTCCCCTCATCTGGTGCACGTGAGGGATTTTGTTCATGATCGTTTCATTCTCTTTCGCCTTCAGTCAATGGGTCGTGACCCTACAGAAAGCACCAAGCTTATTGAACAAACTGAAACTTTCATCTTAGTGTTTAATAAATAAAATTCTCTCATGTAACATTTCTTTAAGACTTAAACCATCCTTTACTTAACCGACAAATTCGAAATTAAATGAATATTGATTTGAAATTACTACCAAGTCTAATACGTAAACAAAATTTCTAATTGTACAAGAATCTCAAACCATCAGTGCTGGAACTTTGTGAGTAGCATTGGGCAATCAGGTGATCAATGTATGTTTTAAAAATAGAAGGTAAAAGCATAAATAGAGATAAGTTAAAACAGCCACCTTAGAAATTAAAACTAGTAGTTTACAGAGACTAAGTACAGCATAGTTTTAAAGTGGTTTCATGAGTTTATCAAGCTCATTTACGATCAAAATTTTGATCAAAAATCAATACAGTATCAACCAAAACTACATTTTTTAAATTCTTTTCTCAATAATCAAATTTATAGGTTTCAAATGCTGGTCTACAAGTAGTAGCGTAATGTTCGATAAGCACGCGCTGATAATGCGGGTCAGTGTGAAGGAAAACGACCAGCTCTCATTTAACGGTTTGGGACTTGTGAAGTAACTAACAAATGGACCTGTCGACTCGTTTCTGTTGATCTGATATTCTATTCTATTCTATTCCATAAACTAAATCCTAAAGATATTGGGAAACCTAATATTCAGTTGTGTACCAGCTCTCTACAAACCAAAGTTTAAAGGAGTGTTTCCCAAAGTGGTCCGTACCGCCCACCTGGGGACGTTGAGGAAATGCAAGGGGCGGTAGGAGAGTACGCCTTGAATGGGGACGTATATTACTGTATAATATACAGTAATATGATATAATCATTAGGGGGCGGTGGAAAATCAAATAGTGTCCTAAAATAGTGATCGAAAAAAACTTTGAGAAACACTGGATTAAAGGGATTGAGACAGCCAAGCTTTAGTCCTGTACCAGCTCTGTACAAACCAAAACCTAAAGGAATTGTGAAAGCTAAGCTTAAGTCGCGTACCCGGAGGTTCCAACACCCTACTCAGCAGCTTTGACACAACTCATGGGTACACACAGTGACGCATTTCGTAGAGGATGCAAAAATTTTACTTTCTAGAACCAGCTGAGCTCAGCCATTGGGAACAAAGAAATACAATGTTGAAGCATTGTGGGCGTATTTTCCCGTAGCCGTTTTCGTGTGGTTTCATTTTACGTAATACCTGAACATTTTTTTGGCCCCGCGGTGGACTTCCTTCGTAAAAGATGAGTTGTTTTGGGAGATTTATTACCTACTTTCAGGTTCCTGTTTCAGTTCAGATTCTGATATGAGCCAACCAAATTTTTATGGCGCGAGCGTTAAGTTTTTTCCTAATTTGTAAAGAGAGAACCAACTCAGCAAGGCATTCGGTATCAATGAACTCGGAATGATGAATTTGAAGAACTATGTAAACCAGCATTTACCATGCGTAACCTTCTCAAATTCTTAATGGAATAGCTGGATACACTATATTTTTTGTACACTGAAAATAAATGCTCATATCCCTTTGAATTTTTTGTGCACTAGGCCTTAAAAGCTAACTTTCAGTAGTGGACGACGAGACCACTTCTGGATCGAAGTTTGATATATTTTCATGTCTTATTTTCTGAAGTGTTTCAATTTGTCAGGGTTTCAAGAATTTAGGTTTTTGCGTCTCCGAAGTTTGGCACGACTTTGAGAGAATATTTTTTCCTTGACTCGAGAAAACTTTACTTATTTACCGAATAAAACCGTAGACTATTCTGAGTATCTAAAAACGTTGAAAAACGATTTTCAAAATTTTTATGATTGCTTTTAAAATGAAACATTAAAGGAAAAGTTTCGCTTCATTGCAACACAATACTCTTAGGATGTGCGTATGAATTTAATAAAGATAAACATTGGTGAACACTGCATACGTAACGCAGTATACATGGAAGGCAATACACTGTGCATGGCATTGCGTCGTGTATTGTGTAGGCGAAGCCCTGTGAGCATCCTGTTAGCCACCGCTTCTGTCCCTGTTGCCGCTACTGATGGTAACGGTACCAAGATTACCAATACCGAGATTACCAATACCGAGATTACCAATACCGAGATTACCAATACCGAGATTACCAATACCGAGATTACCAAT